>NW_012193997.1:8834-32510 GCF_000504015.1 Erythranthe guttata
CCAAGGTCGCCTTGGGAAAGCGCGCGCGCGCTCTTAAATAACATAATTGTTTTTTTCTTTGTTTTTTTTTTTTTTTTCTGTCTCCTGACGCGCGCGCGCGTCAGCGCGTGTACGCCACGCGCGCGTGCTGTGCACGCGCGCCTCCTCCTCCTATTTTTTACTTTTCTTTTCTCTTCTCTTGCTGACGCGCGCGCGTCAGCGCGTGTGCGCCACGCGCGCCTCCTCCTCCTCTCTTTTTTTTTTTTTTTTCCTTGTGCGCGTGTGCGCCACGCGGCGCGCCTCCTACTCTTTTTTTTTTTTTTATCTTCTTCTTTTTTCTTCTTCTTTCTTCTTTTTCTCATCTTCTTCTATTTTCTTCTTCTTCTTTTTTATTCTCATCTTCTTCTATTTTCTTCTTCTTCTTTTTTATTCTCATCTTCTTCTATTTTCTTCTTCTTCTTCTTTTTTATTCTCATCTTCTTCTATTTTCTTCTTCTTTTTCTTGATTCTTTATTCTTCTTCTTCTTTTTCTTGTTTCTTTTTTCTCATTTTTTTTTCTAGGTGGTTGATGTTGTATATTTTGAGTAGGGAGATTATACTCGTCTCTTGAGATGGGATGTTCAGATAACCCATGGTGAACGAAATGTTTTGGGGGCACTATAAACCCCCAGGGAGTCGATAACCCTTGGCGAACGAAATATTTTGGGGGCAGATGTAAGGCCCCAGGGAGTCGATAACCATTGGCGAACGAAATATTTTGGGGGCAGATATAAGCCCCCAAGGAGTCGATAACCCTTGGCGAGCGAAATGTTTTAGGGGCAGATGTAAGCCCCCAGGGAGTCGATAACCCTTGGCGAGCGAAATATTTTGGGGGCAGATGTAAGCCCCCAGGGAGTCGATAACCCTTGGCGAGCGAAATGTTTTGTGGGCACTGTATACCCCCAGGGAGTCGATAACCCTTGGCGAACGAAATATTTTGGGGGCAGATGTAAGCCCCCAGGGAGTCGATAACCCTTGGCGAACGAAATATTTTGGGGGCAGATGTAAGCCCCCAGGGAGTCGATAACCCTTGGCGAACGAAATATTTTGGGGGCAGAGGTAAGCCCCCAGGGAGTCGATAACCCTTGGCGAACGAAATATTTTGGGGGCGCTATAAACCCCCAGGGAGTCGGGCGCGAGTTGAGGCTTTTGCTATCATGCGCTGGAGCGCATCCTCGGTTATTTGAACCGTTCGAGGAGCGGGGAGTGGCGGATCGGCGAGTGGTGGGTCCCGAGGAGGGATCACCTGAACCTCGCGAGGAGGATCCGCGGCACGTGAAGGAGGTGGCAAGCCAGATCCTCCACGGACGGGGAGGTTGTTAGCCGTGTCATTATCTCTCCGAGCAGACGCCTCAGGAGGATCTTGTAGGCTACGTGATGTGGTATGCATTGGCTGTAACTCATGGAAGTATGAAGAAGAAAGGTGATGATGCTAAAATGTAGATCACCTGAGTGTAGAAAACGAACTGGGAGAGAAAAGCGGATCAGTAGCTTGACAACTTGATGATCCTGAGGTCCCTGCAAAATGAGCACACATGAACTAAGTCGGGGGTTGATCCGGCGGAAACCCCTCCGACGCTCAAGTCAGACGTGTGGATAGTGAAATAGAAATAGTCCAGAGAATACATATTATAGTATTGCTCAGTTAATAGGACGTACATTAAGGAATGAATTCAAACATTTATTTATAGCTTAGTTGAGATTGTCGGGCCCAAACCTTACTTGAAGGTGATTGGGCCTCGGTGATAGTGGTCTTCGATATTGGGCTCGTGGCCCAGTAGGTAAGTAATTTGTAGGCCCATTGGGTTGGCCCAATTATGCATATCATTAAGCCCCCCACTCTCGATTCGATATGGGGGCCATGTTGAAATGGGTGTCAGATCGTGTCGAGAGTAAAATTTGTAGAAGTCGATCGTTGGCGTATGGCCTAATGGTGTGCGAAAACGCATCGGAGCGTGTGTCGGAGGGGCGTGAAGGCGCGTTGGCGCGTAGCGCAACCAAGTTGTCGCGATGTAAGTTACTTGAGTCGTCGGTGTTGTCCCGCGACGATGTAATAGCTCGGATCAAGTTATCTCCTCGTGGGAGTTGTCTCGTCGCGGGGTAATAGAGTTGATCGAGTTATCTCCTCGTGGGAGTTGTCTCGCGATAATGTAGTACCACAGAGCGAGTATTCTCCTCGTGGGAGTTGTTATTTATCGACATTGAAACGCATCGGAGCGTGTGTCGGCGGAAACCCCTCCGACGCTCAAGTCAGATGTACGGATCGTAGAGATAGTGGAGAGAATAAAACTCGAGATTGATTGTGAATAATTAGAACGTACCTTAAGGAATGAATTCAAACCTTTATTTATAGCTTAGTTGAGATTGTCGGGCCCAAACCTTACTTGAAGGTGATTGGGCCTCGGTGATAGTGGTCTTCGATATTGGGCTCGTGGCCCAATAGGTAAGTAATTTGTAGGCCCATTGGGTTGGCCCAATTATGCATATCAAAAGGGAAATTTGTGAAAAGTGGAAAGAAATTCGCACCAAACAAAAGATATGAACCTGGTGAAAGTAGTCAGGGTCATGGAAAGGCTTTTGTTGCTATTTGTTACTTTTGTAACAAAAAAAGGACACGTAAAGAATGACTGTGAGAAACATAAGGCTTGGTTCGGAAAGAAAGGTATTCATCTTTCTTTTGTATGTTATGAATCAAATCTTATTGAAGTTCCTTCTTACACTTGGTGGCTTGATTCTGGTGCTACAACTCGAAAACCGGAGGAAAGTGAAAAGTACATCTATATGGGGAACCGTCTCAAATCTAAAGTGGCGTTTGTTGGCACTTACTGCCTCATATTAGAGACGGGTCACAAGATGGATCTTGAAAACACTTTTTATGTATCTTCGTTTTCTAGGAATTTGGTTTCTTTGTCAAAACTGGATGTTTGTGGTTATTCAGCTTTAATTGGTTGTGGAAAACTCAGTTTTATGTTTAATTCAATAATAATTGGTTCCAGTATTTTATGTGATAGTTTATATAAAATATCTTTTAATCATGAGTTTGAACAATCATTATTAACCACTCATTCGGAAGTTGGCGTAAAGTGAAGCCTAACTAGCGAAAATTATTCTATCTTGTGGCATAAACGTTTGGGGCATATATCCAAGGAAAGAATCGAAAGATTGGTAAAAACTGGAATTTTGAACAATCTAGACTTTACTGATTTTCAAGTGTGTGTGAATTGCATTAAGAGTAAGCAAACTAAACACAATAAAAGGGGTGCCACAAGAAGTAAAGAGCTTCTTGAGTTAATCCATACAGATATCTGCTCACTACCTATTCCATGTTTTAGTGGAGAAAAGTATTTTATCACCTTCATTGATGATCTATCTCGTTATGGTTATCTCTATCTAATTCATGAAAAACTCAAGCGGTTGACATGCTTGAGGTGTTTGTTACGTAAGTCGAGAGACAATTAGATAGAAAAATTAAAGTTATACGATCAGATCGGAGTGGGGAATACTATGGTAGATATGATGAGTCGGGACAAAATCCTGGCCCATTTGCTAAATTCTTAGAAAAGCGTGGCATTTGTGCTCAATACACAATGCCTGGAACACCACAGCAGAATGGAGTTGTTGAACGCCGTAATCGTACTCTTATGGATATGGTTAGGAGTATGTGAAGTAATTCAACTGTACCCATTTCACTTTGGAATGAAGCCTTGAAAACCGCTATGTATATCTTAAACCGGGTTCCCAGTAAGGCAGTCCCAACAACTCCCTACGAGTTGTGGACTGGTAGGAAACCTAGTTTAGGACATTTACATGTTTGGGGTTGTCCAGCTGAGGCTAGAATATACAATTCAAATGAAAAGAAATTGGATTCTAGAACAATTTCTGGATATTTTATTGGTTATCCACTAAAGTCAAAAGGGTACAGATTTTATTGTCCTAACCATACTACGAAGATAGTTGAAACTGGAAATAGCAAATTCTTAGAGAATGGTGAAGTTAGTGGGAGTGTTGAATCAAGAAAGGTAGAACCTGAGGAAATTGGGTGGATATTTTACCATCTTATTTCCCTCAAGATAAAGTTAATGTTCAACCTACACAGCATGTTGAAATAATTGCTTCGCCACTCCATTCACCACTTCATGAAGATGTCATCATTGGCAATACTGTAGAACCACCACAACCGGTAGCTTTGAGGAAATCTCATAGGGAAAGAAAATCTGCCATATCCGATGATTATGTGGTGTATCTACAAGAATCTGATTTTGATATTGATATTCAAAATGATCCAGTTTCATATTCACAAGCCATGAAAAGTAAAGATTCTAGTAAATGGATTGATGCTATGAATGAAGAGTTGAAATCAATGGACTATAATGGTGCCTGGGATCTTGTCGAATTGCCTAATAATAGTAAGAAAATCGGTTGTAGATGGGTCTTTAAGCCCAAACGTGACTCTAAGGGCAATATCGAAAGATTTAAAGCTAGACTAGTGGCCAAAGGTTTCACTCAAAAAGAAGGCATTGATTAGAGACTCTCTCCAGTATCTAAGAAAGACTCTCTTAGAATCGTTATGGCCCTTGTAGCTCATTATGATTTGGAGTTGCACCAAATGGACGTGAAAAACGCTTTTTTGAATGGGGATTTAGATGAAGACATCTATATGGACCAGCCTAAAGGATTTGCAAAACAAAGAAAGGAACACTTGGCTTGTAAATTAAAGAAATCCATATATGGACTTAAACAAGCTTCTAGACAATGGTATATAAAATTTAATGATACCATTACTTCCTTTGGATTTAAGGAAAACACTGTTGATCAGTGTATATATCTAAAGGTCTGTGGGAGCAAGTTTATCTTTTTAGTCTTGTATGTGGATGATATTTTACTAGCAAGTAGTGATCTTGGTTTACTTCATGAAACCAAGAATTATCTTTCCAAGAATTTTAAGATGGTTGATATGGGTGAAGCAAATTATGTCATTGGGATAGAGATCTTTAGAGATCGATCTCGAGGATTGTTAGGCTTGTCTCAGAAAGGATAAATCAATCGAGTTCTTGAAAGATTTAATATGCAGTTTTGTTCAGCCATTAATGCTCATATCACGAAAGGTGATAAATTAAATGAAAAGCAATGTCCATAGAATGATTTGGAAAAGGAGAAAATGAAGTTGATTCCATATGCATCAGCAGTTGGAAGTCTGATGTATGCACAGACGTGTACTAGACCAGATATTAGTTATGCAGTGGGTGTACTTGGTATATATCAAAGTAATCCGGGAATAGATCATTGGAAAACAGCAAAGAAGGTTATGAGGTATCTTCAAGGAACAAAGGATTACATACTTACTTATAGGAGATCAGACCAATTAGAACTTATTGGTTATTCAAACTCCGGGTTTTTGCTGGTTGTTTAGATAGTAGAAAGTCCATATCGGGCTTTGTATTTCTACTAGCTGGTGGAGCAATCTCTTGGAAGAGTGTAAAGCAAAGTATTATTGCTTCTTCCACAATGGAGGCTGAGTTTGTAGCATGTTTTGAGGCCTCGAGTCATGCACTATGGTTGCGAAATTTTATCTTAGGGCTTAAGGCTGTTGACTCAATTGCTAAGCCTTTGAAGATATATTGTGATAACATCGCAGCCGTTTTCTCTCTAAGAATGGAAAGTATTCAAGTGGATCCAAGCACATGGATCTTAAGTACTTGGTTGTAAAAGAAAGAGTCCAGAAACATCAAGTGTCAATAGAAAATTTAAGTACAACTCTTATGGTTGCTGATCCATTAACCAAGGGATTGCGTATAAAGACATATGAGGAACATGTTATTAGAATGGGTCTTTTGAGCAATCCATGATTTGATGAGTTATGATTATGTAATTGACACTTATGTGTGCACATATTATATTTGGAATTAATTTAACAGGATTTGTCCTAACAAGACAAAATTAAAGGGGCTATTATGGATTAAAATAGTAAGGGTTATTAGTGGCGTGATACATAGAAGGGAATACGATAAATGAATCATATGACCGCTATGATTCACATTAATAACTCAAACTAGTTCTAGTATTAAAGTACTCTATTTACCTATTATGGTAATCAGCTTAATTTTCTTTTAAAATCGTGATCACGTGTGAAATGTTTTGTATGAAGAACCCACCGAGTCAAATAATTTTTTAAACTTATTTTTCTTAACCCGTTCAATGGGCCAAGTGGGAGAATGTTAGTTTTATTTTATTTAATGGACCATTAACATTTGTATTTAATTAATTAATTGTGGGTAATTCAATTATGGAATTAATGGTGATTTTATGGTAATTGATTTATAACGTTGATGGCAATAAAATACCATGATGGGTGGGATTTATCTTCTGCCGTTACAAATCAATCGTGACCCCCTTCTCTCGTCTATAAAAGAATCCACAACTCTTCTCCTCAACCATCAGACGCAATTTGAGAATTCCATCAATTACAGAACACTAGTGAGTCGTGATATTAGAGAGATAGAGAGAAAAAGGTGTGCTACGAATAAGGTTCTCACAAGGAGATTCAGAAGAGGCCTGGCTAGGCTCGGCTTGTAGATTGCTATCGTTAATCGTTCATCGTCTCTATCGAAATCCATGGCGAACGGTATGTCGATAATCCCAATTATGTGCTTATGTTCTTAAGATGAATTTGATTTCAAGATTTTGTTATTAAGGTTTTCCGCATAAAGTTAAATAAAAGTCTTTCAGGGGCACGATCCCCATAAAAAAATCTTGAGAGTCTGATCCACTCATCAAGTACATCACGCACAAGGCTATATATAAACACATACAAGCAACGCGTCAAACCATTGACAATGTCAATAAATAACAACTACCACGAGGAGATAATTGCTCCATGCTACTACATCGTCGCGAAACAACTCCGATAACTCAAGTAACTTGCATCGCAACAACTTGGTCGCGCCTGCGCTCGCAAAACTCCGGCCACGCGCCAACGCGCCTTCGCAACCCTCCGACCCACGCTCCAACACATTTTCGCGCACCACTAGGCCATGCACCAACGCGAAACCACTACAAATTTTACTCTTGACACAATCTGGAACCCATTCCGACAATGCCCCCACATCGACTCGAGAGTGGGGGGCTTAATGATATGCCTAATTGGGTCAACCCAATAGGCCTATAATTTATTTACCTAATAGGCCACGAGCCCAATATTGAAGACCCCTATTACCAAGGCCCAATCACCTTCAAATAAGGTTTGGGCCGACAATCTCAACCAATTAAACTTCAGCCCAATCCTTGAGGTATAAATAAAGGTTTGAACTCATTCATTAATGTACGTCCTATTATCTGAGCAATACTACAACATGTATTCTCTGGACTATTTCTACTACCCGCACGTCTGACTTGAACGTCGGAGGGGTTTTTGCCGGATCAACCCCCGGCCTAGTTCACGTGTTCTATGATCGCAGGTATCTCAAGGTCATCAAGCTCGTGAGCTAGTGATCCATTCTGCTCTTCCAGCTCATCCTACTTCAACACTCTAAGGTGATCTAACTCTAGCATCATCAATGATGAAAAAAAAAATAACAAAAAAAGTAATAATATTACGTTAATTTACTGTCAACGGCTGTACAAATACATAAATGTATTGTCAACGGCAGTACAATTACGTTAATGTACTCTTAGTGACATTATAATTACGTTAATTTACTGTTAGTGACAGTATAATTACCGTTAATAACAGCATAATTACGGTCAACATTTAGCGGCGGGCGTAAAATAAAAAAAAACAAAAAAAAAAGACATTAGAAAAAAATCAATGCCGGAGACCGACGGTCAATGCTGGAATCCGGTGGCGGAAAAAATAGACAAAGAAAAAAAAACAGAAAATCGAAAATTCAGCGCTGGAATCCGGCGGCAAAACAATGTTTTTTGAAAAAAAAAAGTTTTTGAAAAAAGAAGGTCAAAATTGAATTTTTGTGGTCAAAATTGATTAAAATTGAGGTTACAATTAAGAATTGAGTGTGAATGGTTGAGGGTAATTTTGTCATATACATGAATTTCTCCTTTATTTATAATAAATATTAAATGGATGTGCTTATTGGTGAAAGAGATATAGCCCCTAAATCTAGAATAATAAAAATGTTTGGTTAGGGACTTGTGCACAAAAACCCCATATTTTAAATATAGTTTTAAATCATAATTTTTTTTATATATATATCTATTACATAAAAATTAGATGTATCCTTAAATTCTTAAAAAACATTATATATTTGTAGTACTACTTTTTAAATATACATAAAGTTATATATATATATATATATATATATATATATATATATATATATATATATATATATATATATATAACATAAAGTTTGCTGTGATAATTTAAGATTGACTACAGATTTTGCTACTTGCAACTTTAATTAATTTACAATTTTTCGAACATTTTCACCAATTTTATTTTTAAATATTTCCTAAATTATTCCAAACTTTGTAATGATCTTTTTATATTTGAAGTTTTTACATATTTTTATTATTTACGTGTATGCTATTTATAAAAAGAAAAAATTGGGGGCGCTGTCCACGAACCCCTGTAAACTTGTAGTTTAATCTCGAACACCCTTGCGAAAAATCATGAATTCGCCACTGATTAGGGATCAACCCATATGTCTAAAGGTCAGTAACTCTCATATTCTTGTTTTTTTAAGGGGTCTTTACAAATAAGCCCATCAATGGGTACTTATTCATAAAGAGATCGAGCCAATAAACTCATTTACAAATAAGTCCACACATGGTCCAGATTTTTATAAAAGACTAAATTAGCCCCTCATACTTTAATATGCTCCATTTTCATCTTTAATTTAATCTAACCTCAATTTGACCCCAAATTTCACAAATTATTCAATTTTGACCAAAAACATATTTTTATGGACAAATTCGTCTGTCACCGCCGATCTCCGGCGTTAATTTTCTTTTTCTTCCGGATTTTTTTGCCGGTTTCCGGCGTTGACCGACGGTCAACGCTGGTCTCCGATGTTGACATTTTTTTTTCTCTTCCGGATTTTTTTCGCCGATTTCCGGCGTTGACCAGCGGTGGCGTTGACTTTTTCGATTTTTTTTTTCTTTTTGTAACATTTTTTTTTCGTTTAAACAACAATATTGCTGTGATTGACATTAATATTAACTATATTACTGTTAAACACAGTAAAATGAACTATACTACAGTTTAACACAGTAATATTGTTATATTAATCTCTAGCACAGTAATATTAACGCAACAAAACTCATTAGTATTGTGTACTAGAGTAATATTACTATATTGACCGTTCCACAAATGTTAACATAATAAAAAGCCAAAACAATTAATATTACTGTGAGTGACAATAATATTACTATAACAACAGTAATATTACCGTCAACCACAGTAATATTACAAATAATAGACAGTAATATTATTACGTTACTCCGTGAATAACTCAAACAAACAAAAAAATCCAAACAAAATAATAATATTGATGTGGTTGACAGCAATATTAATATAACAACAGTAATATTACCGTCAACCACAATAATATTATTGTGTTTACAGTAATATTGCAATAATAGACAGTAATATTATTACGTTACTCCGTGAGTAACTCAAACAAAACAAAAATCCCACAAAAATAATAATATTGATGTTGTTGACACTTGACAGTAATATTATTGTGTTTACATTTATTTTATTGCCAACGACAGTAATATAATTACGTTGAGGTTGTCAACAAATCAAACAAAATAAAAAAGATAACAAAAATTAAAAATAATAATATGAATAAAAAGTAGTTTACCCCCTAAACTAATGGTCGATTTGCACTTTGCCCCCCAAACAATTCTTTTTTTGCACTTGTTTACCTTAACTAGCGTATTTGTTGCACAATGCGCCATTCACATGAGTTTTGCAGGGGTAAAATTATCACTTTACTTATAAAAAATAAAAAATTAATAAAAGAAAAGAAAAAAAAAATGTATCTTTCTTCCTTGTGCAGTTGTGCATCTTCTTTGCAAAATCCCCATGAAACCAACACGCACTGACACAGTTTCTTTTCTCTTTCTCTCTATAAATCAATCAATTTTATTTTTTGATTCTAGTCTCGTAGTGCACAAATCAAACAAGAACAAATAAAGTATGTGAAAAAAGTTGGCAGGAATATATATTTCTACAACGCAGACTAACACATGTAGAGCAATTGCTCATCGTCATCATCAATTTTAGTTCAAACATAAATTATTCCACAGGAAAACATGAAACATATTTTGCCCTTTTTAATCATTTTTCGTTAAAAGTTATTTTGTTCAATTTGCTCGAAGTGAAAAAAAAAAAAAAAAACTTTCAGAATGTAAAAATTGGGGTCATCGCCGTGAATTTTTTTGGCGGCCCTGTAAAAAATCATCGACGAAACTGACATTATTAAGACTGTTCATCGTGGCCTTGTGGGAAACAGAAAACTTTGGAATCAACCGGCGGTATTTGAATCATGCCTCCGGCACCGGCGTCCTTTTTCCCCAATTAAATTATTCTCTTAAATTTCTTCAAAATACTGACAATAACAAAAAATACAGTAAGTATTCAACTCAATACTTGAATTGGCAGTTAGATTAATAAAATTCCATTGAAAAGAGATATCCAAAGCATTAGCCAAAAAAATTGGAGTGCAATGTGGTGGGTTTGGACGGCAGAAATTGGATTAGGAAGAAGTAAATGAAGAGTAAAAGGACATATTTGCCCCTGCCAAAGTAATGTGATACGCGCGTGCCTAGGGTTCCGGTCAAAATGGCCTGAAAATCCCATTTTTGAGGCACCGTGCAACAAAAAATGGAGTTGAGGTAAAAATGTGCAATTTTTTTTTTTAGGAGGCAAAGTGCAAATCGACCATTAGTTTAGGGGGCAAACTGCTTTTTACTCTAATAATATTACGTTAATTTGCTGTCAACGGCAGAACAATTACATAAATGTATTGTCAACGGCAGTACAATTACGTTAATTAACTGTCATTGACAGTATAATTACGTTAATTTAATGTCAGAATTACGGTCAACGTTAAGCGGCGGACGTAAAAAAAAAAAAAAAAAAAAAAAAAAAAAAAACTAAGAAAAAATACTAAAAATATTCAATGCCGAAATCCGGCGGCGAAAAAAACAGACACAAAAAAAACAATAAAATAAAGTCAACGCCGGAGACCGGCCGCAAAAAACAAAATTTTGAAAAAAAAAGTCAAAATTGGATTTTTGTGGTCAAAATTTATTAAATTGGGATTACAATTAAGAAATGGGTATAAAGGGTTGGGGGTAATATTGGCATATACATGAATGTTTCATTTATTTATAATAAATATTATGGCAAATGGCAAAAAGACCCATCACATGGGACTTAAAATGCATTTTGGTCCACAAAAAAAACAGTCTCTCAATTAAACTCATCCCCATGTCTTTAGTCTAAAATACCCTCCATAATATAATTCTTATCAATTCCACCCATTATTCTCTAACTTCCTTAATATTACACATTGACCCCGGATTTAAACAAATATATCACATTAACCCCCAAAATGTTTTTTAAGAAAATAATTTTTTTTTCTGAATTTATTTTTTCCGGTCAGATTCCGGCGTTGACTTTTTTTTTTTTTTTTGAAAACCTTTTTTTTCCTGAAATTTTTTTCCGGCCGGTCTCCGGCGTTGAGTTTTTTTCTTTTTTTTTGAATTTTATTTTTAGAAAAAAAATATTTTAATTAATATTACTGTCTTGGCTACTAAATTACTGTCTCAGACAGTAATATTACTGTTTGGGACAGTAATATTATGAATATTATTTTCCCGAACAGTAATATTATTAATATTATTGTCTAAGACAGTTAAATTACTGTTGGAGACAGTAATTTAGCAGCCAAGGCAGTAATATTAATTAAAATAATTTTTTTTAAGAAAAAAATTAAAAAAAAAAAAAAAAAAAAGTCAATTAACAGTAAAATTACTGTCTCCGACAGTTAAATAACTGCTGGAGACAGTAATTTAGCAACGAATACAGTAATATTAATTACAAATATTTTTTTTAAGAATAAAAAAGTCAATTAACAATTAAATTACTGTCTCCGACAGTTAAATAACTGTTGGAGACAGTAATTTAGCAACGAATACAGTAATATTAATTAAAAAAAATTAAGAATAAAAAAGTCAATTAACAGTTAAATTACTGTCTCCGACAGTTAAATAACTGCTGGAGACAGTAATTTAGCAACGAATACAGTAATATTAATTAAAATATTTTTGAAGAAAAAAAAAAAAAAAGTCAATTAACATTTAAATTACTGTCTCCGACAGTTAAATAACTGCCGGAGATAGTAATTTAGCAGCCAAGAAAGTAATATTAATTAAAATATTTTTTTTAAGAAAAAAATAAAATAAAAATAAATTAAGTCAACACCGGAGACCCGGCGGTCAATGGCAGTTGACCTGCCGGAAAAAAATTTCTAGGAAAAAAAAAAATTTCAAAAAAAAAATATGTCGACGCCGGAGACCGGCGGTCTCCGGCGGTCAACGGCAGCGGCCGGCGGTCTCCGGTGGTGGCGGGTCAAAATTGAAATTATGTTTAAAATTGGTTAATAGTAGCCGTGGAGACTCCATTCAGTTACCAACAAAACTATGTAAAATACTACAGATAAGTTGAAGTTAGTAGTTAGTTGAAAATCCTAATGAATAGTTACTAAACATATATAGTTAACGACAAAGACATTATAGATAAACTAATAATATGCACTGTTATTACAACTTATTATATACTCTTAAAAGTATTATGCTTGAGGATTTTAATTTTAAGATAGTAGATTGTGTAGTTCTAAACTATAGACCTTAAATATTAACTTTAATACCTATTCATTTGCTCAAATTTTTACAAGGTGTTTTCATCTGAAATTAATTTTCAAAAAATATACGAGATTCCGAAGCAGTACTTTTCTTAATCTGCTATGTTATATTAATATAGAGTTTGTATAAATTGGATTTAAAATGACTAAGTTATGAAGTGAATTGCTAAAATGGATTTTTTGCAAAAACTACCCCGTGAAATCTCTAATTACCGAAAACACCCCTATGTTAAAAAAATTAGCAAGGACCCCCTAAGAAAGTTAGTCAAAGCCAAAAAGGCCCTTGACAGGTTATCGTGCGCTACACTCGCCGTATGTGTGTCTGGGGGTGTGTTTTTCGACCTGAAATGACCTAAATATCCTTCATATTAGAAGTCTTAAAAATTACAGACTTAGCCTAGAATTTTAAGCACCAAATTGAAGTTTTCAAAATTTTCAATTCAGTCCTTCTTATTTTCAAAAAGGCCATCTTTCTAGACCCATTTTTTTCCAGTAAAAAACATCAATCGAATCCAGATTCTCAAGCTCAGTTTTGTTGCAAATCCAGAAAAATTAAAAGGTAAGAAGACAAGGGGAAGATGATAGAGCTTAAGCCCCTTTTTCCATGTAAAAAATGGAAGAAAAAATTTTGATTTTGACCTTCAACTTCACCATTCTTGGTAACCCAAAACTTGAAACTCACCATTCTCGATAACCCAAAGTTCAATGGAGAAGAATGTGTTTCAATTGGTGGTGCTGCGGCGGCGGATGAGGTGGCGCGGTAGCGGATATGGTATGAAAAGTTGGGTGGGTTGGGTGATGGGAAGAAGATATAGTCCATTTTTTTTTTTTTTTTTTTTTTTTTTTTTATATTAATTTTATATTTTCTTTTATTTGGTTTTATTAAAATTAAAATATTATCATAAACTAACTAGGGATATTAGAGTCATTTCACGTAAGTCAACAACTAATTTTAAAATAAGGGGCTCTGTGTTTTTTAAAATAAAATATAGGGGGTTTTTTGTTAATTTTTTTAACACAAAGACTTTTTGAACAATTAGAAATAACACAGGGGATCTTTGCTATTAGCTCGTATATATATATATATATATTAGTGCAAATTAGGGTCACCCCTAAGGTATGACCAAATTATGAAAAAATCTCTCTTGTTTAGGTAATTACAACCACCACTCCTTTTAAATATTTTTATATAAAATTTATGTATTTCGGTTATTTACCGAACCAGATTGTGTATTCTGTTCGATAACGGTATGAAATGTTGGCGTACTGAATTTTCAGTTCGGTTTTACGGATTTACCTTCCCTAATTTTACCTTCGGAGGGTTTCTCTCTCTCCATATTTTTACGTATTTAATTTGTGTGATGCTGCAGTGAAATTGTTTATACTATTTGTTTTGTCTGTCTGTTCAGAATTCAGATGATTGAAAATTTTACTGCAATTTATTTTCCTCTCTCTCTCTCTCTCTCTCTCTCTCTCTCTCTCTCTCTCTCTCTCTCTCTCTCTCTCTCTCTCTCTCTCTCTCTCTCTCTCTCTCTCTCTCTCTCTCTCTCTCTCTCTCTCTCTCTCTTAATGGGATTCGTTTTGTCGGTATAGATTGGTTTGTGTGTGTTTCTATGGGTCATGTAAATGGCCCTTCACATCAAAACAAGCCTCTACATTCCTTTGGAGTAATATCCGATGTCCAATACGCCGATATTCCTGACGGCCACTCGTTTCTCGGGGTCCAACGCTATTACCGCGCCACAGTCTCCACGTGCTACAAAGAGCAGTCAAAAATTGGAACCATCAAAATCTCAAATTCGCAATCAACTTCGGTGACATCGTTGACGGGTTTTGCCCTAAAGACCAATCTCTAACTTCCGTCAACAAAATCATCAACGAATTTCGTCTATTCAACGGGCCCACGTATCACATGATCGTCAACCACTGTCTTTACAACCTCCCCCGCGACAAGCTACTCCCACTGCTAAACATCCGTAACCCTAATTCTCTCGCGTATTATGAGTTTTCCCCTATTCCCGAGTTTCGATTCTTAGTCCTCGATGGATATGACGTGAGCGCAATCGGTTGGCCTAAAGACCACCCGAACACTAAAAAGGCCGTAAATTTTCTCGCAGAGCGAAACCCTAATTCGGACAAGAATTCTCCGAACGGGCTTATCGGACGGGATAGAAGGTTCCTTATGTTCAACGGGGCCATTGGGAAAGAGCAAATCGAGTGGCTTGATCGAGTTCTTGGAGATGCAATGAAGTTGGATCAAAAAGTGGTGATAGGGTGCCATTTACCGTTGGATGCGGACGCGTCGTCCAATGAAGCATTGTTGTGGAACTATAACGAAGTGATGGATGTGGTTCATCGGTATAGTTGCGTAAAGGCTTGTTTGGCGGGCCACGATCACAAAGGCGGATACTCGGTCGATTCTCATGGGGTCCACCATCGGATTCTTGAAGCGGCATTAGAGTGCCCACCGGGGACGGACGCTTTCGGGCGTATCCAGGGCCGGCCCTGGGGTGGGGCGAGCAGGGCCCACGCCCAGGGCCCAATTGGCTAGAGGGGCCCAATTTTTCATTTTTTATATATTATATATTTTTTTATATATAAAAATTTATTGTTTTATTATTAAAAAAATCATAATATTTTATTTAAAAAAAGATCTTCTATTATTATTTTTAAATTTAGTATTAAAGTAGACATAAAATTTTAATATTTTATTTAGTCAAACAAAAATTTATTACATATTTCTCTAACATTTGTTTAAAAAAAAAATCGGGGCGTTTCTCTTAAATTCCCGTATTATTAGTTATACAAATTTTATTCTCGCCCAGGGCCCCCGAATACGCCGGACCGGCCCTGGGCGTATCGATGTTTTTCACGATCGGTTGTTGCTATGTGGTGAAGATAGATTGAAGACTCATGAAATGGTGTTTTAGTTGATGTAATGCAGATCATTGATTGTGTTATGGAAGATGGACAAAGTTTAAATGAGATACTATAATTCGTGTGAATGTAAACGAATTAATGCAACTCGTATCGTTACATATATATGCTTTAAGTTGCATGCTTCTTATATATGGTCAGTGTTTTAAAGGATTTTTTTTTTGTTCTTACTGTGTTGATAGGCTTGATTGACCAGATTATAAAAAATTAAACACATGTGAATTCAAAATATAAAATGACAATTGTTATTAGTTTAAATTACAGCCACCCCTAAGGGGTGATTAAATTACGAAAAACTCTCTCTTGTTTGGATAATTACAATCACCCCATCAATTATGAATCTTTTTACATGCCCCCATTTTAGCTCCATATATATTTTGAAACAAAATAATGATGTGTTTTTTGGCTTGTAAATATCAGATTGTGGTGCATCATAAACTGCATTTTTGCACAAAACGAGTACAAAATAGAGAACATTTCACGAAACTTAGAAGATTCTGTTGAATTTGACACCATAAAGATGAATGTGTAAGAAGGTTCACAGTTGAGGGTAGTTATAATTAACAAAACAAGAGGGTATTTTTCATAATTTAACCATATCTCAGGGGGACGGCTGTAATTTACCTCTCAGCGGGACGGCTGTAATTTACCCTTGTTATTAACATACAAAATTTTAACAAAATTTTCGTATTTCGCCATTTTTTATCCAAAAGTTTATGGGTTTGAAAAAAACAGGAAAAATAATTTTCATTTTGATATCCTTAAATTCAGATTTTTTTGAAATTGAAATTGGAATTTGTACGCGATTTCGATTTCTGATCCAATTTTAATTTTCTGAATTCCAAAAGTTTCGATCTGAAAAATTCTGATTTTGGAAAAATATTCTTTTCATTCCAGTTATCGAAATTTCTATTTTCAATTTTTTTTGGAACATAAGGGAACTTAATTTTCTTCTTTTCTTCCATTATTTTAATCCATTTATACTTGTACTTTTTTTATGGGCAAATTTCACTTTTCACTCCCCACTCTCGATTGCATCAATTTAGCCCGTGCACTTGAAAAATTATCTCAATATGACCCTCACCGTTAGTTGTCAGACATTTGACCTTAACACCGATTCGTCTAAGGTAGAAAAAAAAAAAAAAAAAAACCATTCCTCTCAGTTTAAGTAATTATAATATAATAATAAAACAAAAAAAAAAGGGGGTTTTGGTGACTGCCGTCGTGGACTAGGCTGCGAAATTGAGTTTTTTGTGGTAGAGCCGCCATGTGATTCTTGCCCCTTGTCTTGAATTGTTCTTTTGTTTTTGTTTTTGTTTTTTAATAATTATTTTAATTCAAAGGGTGTCGTTTTTGTAATTTTCAGACATTATACCAAACGGTGTTATGTCAAAGGCCTGAGAACTACCGACGAGGGTCACATTGAAATAATTTTTCAAGTGCAGGGAAAATCAATGCAATCGAGAGTGGCTGGGAGGAAAGTGGAAGTAACCCCTTTTTTTTTTCTTTTTTTTTAATTAATTTATTGCCTATTAATAACGGCAAGCTATCCTAATCTCCTCTCCTCAGCCACTTATTATGAGACCAACTAACTACCCTTGAGTTATTTCATCAACAATTTCATCAACAATTTCTAACAGCAAAGAAACAACTTTCCATTTCAGAAATGGCTTATGCTGCTGCGATTTCACTCCAGAATACATTGCATCACCTCTTATTCTCCAATCGTATTTCACTTGAAGATGATGTTTGTTCAAGGAATATCATACTAGATCTCCACAGTCAGCTTTTTTCCATGGGAGATGTACTCAGAGAATTGGACAGCTTCAGCTTCAACACCAGGTGCAACTTCAACAGAAAACGAATCAATCTTTTGGATGAACAAATCAGAATATTATTACAGGAATTTGAGGATGTAATAGAATCCCATATTTCACCTCAGTTTCTGTCTCAATATTCTCAACAACTATGTCCATTGTTGTTCTCTCTCCACCTGGATGATGAACTGAAACAAGATGCTGATTCCTTTATCGAAAAGGTGAAGAAGATGAAGGCTCTTTACATTTACGAGCTAAACAATTCTCCACCATACAAAGAAGAAGAAGAAGAAGAAGAAGAAGAAGAAGAAGAAGAAGAAGATAAATTAAAGCTTTAGATAATGATGATGAGTCATCCGGTCAGATGGTTGGATTATCTGATCAATTAATCGAAATCAAACGTCTGCTTGCGTTGCCTTATCGGAATCAAATCACGCTCTATGGAATGGCGGGCATTGGTAAGACTACTATTGCCAGGAAATTCTTTCAAGATCCACTAACTTAATTTGAGCACTTGCACCAAACGGGCTTTCGTGACCGTAGGCCCGAAATATCGCTTCGAAAGAGTCTTGCTAGATATTCTAAAACAAGTGACTCATCACGAGGATTTTGATGATGATGATGATGATGATAAAAAAAAAGTGCTAATTACAGAGTCATTGGATGGCTTGAGAAGAATGGTTTACCAAAGTTTAAAGGGTCAACGATATTTCATCGTGGTGGATGATGTATGGGACTACAATTTTTTGTCATATTTCAAAACTTTGTTAACAAAGGAATACACGGAAAGTAAATTAGTGGTGACAACTAGGCTAAAAGACATGGCAGATGGTGATTTTAGTTATCAAATTTCGAATGACAAATGCTTGATACGATTCCTGAATAAGAAAGAAAGTTGGGAACTACTTCGTCACAAGGTGTTCGATGAAATGCCTTGCCCTAATGAGCTGGAGAAAGCCGGAAAGAAGATCGCTGAGAATTGTGAAGGTCTTCCTCTTACGATCGTTAAGGTTGCCCAAATCCTATCCGAATCTGACAAGACCGCAGAGTACTGGAACGAGGTAGGTGCCGACAAAAGACATTCGGTTTACGTGGATGCGTATGATCGAATGTACAAGGTCCTCTATCCAAGCTACGACTACTTATCTCAAGAATTGAAACCAATCTTTCTCTACATGGGAGTTTTCCCTCAAAACTACGAGATTCCCCGCTCCAAGCTCGCCAAAATTTGGGATGTGGAAGGATTTTGTGTTGGATATCAATCTCCGGCGAAATTGGATGAGCTCGATTCGAGTAGTCTTATCATGCTCCACGAGATTGGCTTCCGTAAAAGAATAAAGACTTGCAGCCTTTATTCACCCTTTTGGCATTTGTGCAACAAAGAAGCTACGAAAAGCAAGTTTTTCCATGCCTTGAATAGTCTCGCCGATGGTTTAGCAGAAGAACGTCTAGAACGCCACCGTCGATTGTGCATTCGCAATAACAGTTTATTTGCCATTAAAGATGTTTATGATAAGATGTCTTCTGTTTCAACGGTACGTTCTCTCCTATGTACCGGTCCATATCATGAATATCCAGTACAGGTATGTTTTGGTTTCAGGTTGCTTAGGATACTCGATGCTCTAACCGCTCGGTTCTATGAGTTCCCATTGGAAGTAGTTAATCTAATTCAGCTTTTGTACCTTGCCCTTACATTCGAAGGAAAGATCCCTTCTTCCATATCCAGACTTTGGAACCTTCGTTACTTAATTGTTCGTCGACACTTGAGCATCGTTAAATCTAAAGGGAATTCTTTGTATATGCCTACGGAGATATGGGATATGAAAGAATTGATTCATCTTCAAGTCACAGGGAGCGATCTACCGCACCCTCGTCAAGAATCTTTCTTGGGAAACCTCTACACAGTTTTAGACGTGGGCTCTCAAAGTTGTACCAGAGATGTCTTTGAAAGAATACCTAGTTTAATGAAGCTAGGTATCCGAATCGAAGTGGGGCCCGCTGATGATGTAGACGAACCGTTTAGCTGCTTCGATCATATTTCCCATCTCCATAATCTACAGACACTTAAATGTGTCATTGTGAATCCTTAGAATCATATTCCAAGGTTGTCGGCTCTCTTTCGATCTTTCCATCCAAGCCTTAAAAAGTTGACTTTGACCGGCGGATTTGGATACCCTTGGGAAGAGATGAGCAAGATTTCTTTTTTGCAGAGCCTTACGGAGCTAAAATTGAGATGCATGCTACGCTTTTCGAGGACCGAAATGGAAAGTTCGTCAGCATGAATTCCAAAAGCTTCGATTTCTTTTGATCGAGGACACTGATCTGGTGCAGTGGACGTTTGAAGATCATCGTTGCTTCAAAAGTCTGGAGACTCTTAGCGTAAAACATTGCTACAAATTAGAAAGAATCCCTATGAAATTTTATGAACGTCTATTGAAGATTGAACTAGTTGACTGCAACCCTCTGGCTTTGACCAAGTTAAAGGAGGACCGGGAAAAAGATAAATTTTGTCTTTCGGGTGCAAATCTTAATATCCATTCTTCATTGGATGAATGATGGGAACACCAATTAGTGTCTTTCTTTGTATGAGTATTAGCATGCAAACAATATATTGTACGGTTATATATATATATATATATGTTTGATCCACCACTTTTTTGCTTTCTTTCGTGAATGCATCGGTTCGTGTGCTATAACTTGTTGCGATATATTATTTAATTATTAGATTAGTTGATATTTACTTATTAATTAAATATAGTATTATAGTTAGGTTAGTATAGACGTGTTTAGGTTTGCTTTATAAGTTAAAGAGTCCTAGTTTTCATAGTTAATTGAGTAACAAGTCATTTGTGCAGCCGTAAACTTAGTTTGGATTAGGTTAGGAGAGTTAGAGTCATATTAGGTAATTAGGTCTTTTGGTTATTTAAGGGCTCAAACCCTACGTTATTTGGAATATGCAGAATAATAAAACTCTTTTCTTAGTCTTTTCTTGCAAATTGCGTAGAAAACACTGTCGATACTTTTGAGATCGCATCATAACTTTCATATTCGTCACGCAAAATTCGCAAATTATCTAATTTATCGTTATTAGTACCTGCACATGCACATTGTCACATGATCATAAATAGGGCATCTTTGAGTAAACCCCCTCATTACTTGTTTTAATAGAGAGAGGTCCAAAATATTTCTCTCCATTTGAGAAAAGTCCACACTCATTTTGAGCCATTATGTTTTCCAGCTTTGTCCCTGCCTGCCACATCATCACTGGGTCACGCGCTTAACAATTTTTTTTTTCCAGTTTTTTTTTTCTTCCTTTTTTTTCCTTCTTTTTTGTATCAGTTTTCTTATTCGACTATGAAGTATAGTCGATTAGCCTTAATCGACTATGTTTCATAGTCGATTAAGGAAATTCTTTAATTTTTTTTTTTGTTTTTTAATTTTTTTTTCTATATCAGTATATTAATTGACTATGATGAAGTATAGTCAATTAAGAGTTTGCTACTAAAAATAACAAATAAAAACTGCAAAATCAACTATATTTTACAAAAACAAAAAATATAAGAACATTATAATTGATTTATACAATTGGAATCAATAAACAAAAAAATCAAAAAAGAAAAAAAATGGGAGTCGATCAACCTTAATCTACTACCAGAGCATAGTTGATTAAGAATCTGCTAATAAAAATTACAAATCACAACTGCAAAAAAATGCAAAATCAACTACATTTAACAAAAATAAAAAATATACCAACATTATAATTGATTTATACAATTGGAATCAATAAACCAAAAAAAAAAAAAAACTGGTGTTGATCAACCTTAATCGACTACCAGAGCATAGTCGATTAGGTTAATCGACTATTGAACATGTACATAGTCGATTAAAATTCCAGCCTGCGCGAATTTCTCTATATGCGCTGTTATCCGCCCGATCCACCAAAAACCCCTAAATTTGTCTCCCCATCGTCACCACACCGCCGTCACACCACACTATTCATGCTGTTGTAGAAAATCCTCAAATAGTATGCGTGTTGTTTGGGAAACGTGATTTCTTCGACAGATAAAATTATAATAAAACAAATAGTAATTAATTACTCCATCAAATTTTAATGGAAATGATGAATTTAAAATAAAAACAAATCAATCGGTTTAAGAAAACAAACCGCATCGGCAACAGCTTGTTTGACGGGGTCTTCATATCGTCGAGTCGAAACCTCGTCGTCGCCAGCCTTCGCGGCCAGAGCTCCACCCCCAATATGTCCAATTGTGATGGTTGCAGCAGTTCTTCACCCAATATGTCGGCCAATGTTTGTCGGAGCAGTATTTAACGGCGTTGGTCGAATTCTGATCGAGAAGAGAAGAAGAAGAAAGAACGAGAGAAGAGAGCAGAAAGCAGAAAGCAGAGAGAAGAGAAGAGAGAAAATGAAAAGAAAAGAAATAACAACGGCGGAATATGATATGTCAAAATTTAGGGTTAAGAGTAAGGGTATAATTGGCGGGTTACATTTATTAATTATCCAAACTAACAACAAAAGGGGTTTTCTCTAATTATTTTTAGGTGGAGGGTTTTCCTTAACTACATTTTCTAGATGAGGGGATTATTACTAATTTTCCCTCATAAATAAGAGTGTAGTAATTCTAAATTAACGCCACCCCACCAAGGTAAAGTCAAATTACGAAAAACACTCTACTGTTTGCATAATTACAAGCACCCCTCAGCTATGTCATATCTTACGAAACAATCCCTCCAGTTAGTAAATTTAGGGGCGTTGATGCGGTAAAATTGAACCGAAATTTCGGTACCCCAAAATTTTATTCCGTTTAGCGTTCGGTTCGATAAATAACCGAATTACAAAATTTTTATTTAAAATATTTTAGAAAAATGATTTTATTTTTATTTTTTTTATAATTAGTTTTAGTTTAAATAATAATATACATATATAAAATAAAAATAAAAAGTGAATATCACACCGAATTAACGGTTCGGTAATCGGCATGTACTGAATTTTCGCCCGGTTCGATTCGATCGGTTTACCGACCGAATGAACAACCCTAGGTAAATTTAACATCGTAAGAATAGACGTGTAAGACAATACATAGTTTAGGGGTAGTTGTAATTATACAAATAAAAAAGGTTATTTTGTAATTTACCTTACCTCTGGGATGACTATAATTAACCCTAATAAATAAGAGTAGTTCTCTTAACTTCATAACATAAGTACAAACTAATAGTCCACCTGTTTGCATCGCACAGGGGACCTAATACTAACGGGGTACTTTTTGACATCGATGACCGAGTCACATAGCCAAATATTTTTCCTAAATTAACTTTGATAATTACTTAGCGCATATAACTTATATGATTGACAGCGTGTTCCTTCATTTAAAAAAAAATAAAAAATAAAACAAAAAAATAACCTATATATCACTTTGATTCGGATGCCTTGGACTTTCTCTTTTCCAGGAAGAAGAATCCGAACAAAGACACAATCGAGAAAGCAGAGAAGCAAATCGACGCAATATCAAGCGACACATGTCGCCCCGTGATCGCTTGAATCTCGAACAAGTTAACGGCCTTGTGAGAATCCGTTGTCTGGCCATACGCCACCTCATCACCTTCCGAGTTTTGCGCATAGGCCCTTATAAAATAAGTAGCTGTCGGCACATCTCTCAGCACTGTCGACGTAAAAGTGTTGTTAGACGGAAAGATGTACGGCTTATTAGCAACAATCTTGTGCTGGCATGTTTTGTCCTTTACTAAATTATCAACCGTTTTTCTCCATCCTCGATCTTTCTGACTTATTGGTGCATAGCAGAGTTTGATTGTCACCGTTTTGTAGGAAGAATCGACGCCGGCTGGGAAAGTGGAGTTGAGTGACCATGTCACGGTGATTTCGTCTTCGCCGGCTTTTAGGACTGTAATAAGTTTGGATTTAGCGACAAAATTTTTAGATGACCCACAAACATATTAGTATTACATAAAGCATGATTAGGGGGAAACAGTTTTCGTCC
>NW_012193997.1:38715-64720 GCF_000504015.1 Erythranthe guttata
ATAATAAAATAATAATTAAAAAATATTATAAAAATATTATAAAAAAGAAAAAAAAAAAAAGATTGGGCTCGAGCTCGACAAAATTAACAGGAGCTCGAGTTCGAGCCAAAAAAAGAAGAACTCGACGAGCTCGAGCTCGACAAAATAGACTCGAGCTCGAGCTCGAGCCAGCCAAAAGAGGCGAGCTCGGCTCGTTCACACCCCTAGCTATAGCTCCCTCAAACCAATATATATATATATATATATATATATATATATATATATATATATATATATATATATATATATATCAGAATCAATGTGGTGAATGTGTGCAAAGACAAGTCTCGCTTTTATTTCTAATATGTAACAGTCTTTGTGGGCTTTAAAAGTTGCATTGGAATACTTGTGTCATTTTTTTCATCAAAATTCATTGTGTAATGGCATATGAAATATCTTATAAAAATAATAGAAAATAAAGTTTGTTTTAAAATTGATTTTTCAAAACATTTGCAACCACTTCCAATTCAATCAAATAAGCAACGAATAGTGTCCCGCAAGGGATGGCCTAGCGGTTGGAGCAAGTGAGTCTATCAATTGACTCAGGTTCAATCGTATGGTGTGCAAGCTATTATACAAGAGTGTAGGTTTACCCAATGCACATATATGGTTGGCGTACGATTGTGATACATCACGAGCTACTGATACATTTCTGCTTTTTCCAAACTCGTTCACACTCACCCACTTCACCTACTTCGGGATCGTACCTCACGCGCCCTCCTCGTATTGTAAAGTCGTCCGAACACCACCGCCACCTCAATAGTGATCGAGCCATTTAGGCCTCTTCAAACATATATTTTTAAATATCATCTTAGTAAAAGACAAACAATAGTGTGTTCTTATGATTTTTGAATATAAGATAAAACACAATTATCCATAATCCAATACATAATTTGATTTTCAAATAGAGAGATAAATTCAAATTGTATCATAGTTTTTCTTTTCAAAATTTGCGTTTGATCACTTATATAGCCATGTCGATAAAATGGAGCTAATAGCAAAGACCCCCTGTGTTATTTCTAATTGTTGAAAAAATCTTTGTGTTAAAAAAATTAATAAAAACACCCCTATGTTTTATTTTAAAAAACACAGAGCCCCTTATTTTAAAATTAGTTGTTGACTTACGTGAAATGACTCTAATATCCCTAGTTAGTTTATAATAATATTTTAATTTTAATAAAACAAAATAAAAGAAAATATAAAATTAATATATAAAAAAAAAAAGGAAAAAGAAAATGGACTATACGATACGAACCACGCCAACCATGTGACGAGACTCGGTATCAATACTTCGGATTTCAAATCCTGGACCGTCGAAAGAAGGATTCAATGGGTGGAACCTCGACCCATTGCCTATAAAGAGGCAAGAACCTTGGTATGCGAAGACGCCACAATCAATTGCGGAAGATTGATTGATGAGTCAGGGGCGAACGCCACGGAGAACAACTCCGATAAGTTCATTTAAAAAACAATGGTTCTTGAAGAACCGAAGAGACACACTCTTATTCAAAATAAATTTGAATACATTGTTGTGTCTTTATATAGGGTTCA
The DNA here is from genome assembly GCF_000504015.1 of Erythranthe guttata. The sequence continues at coordinate 40,306 of NW_012193997.1, forward strand.
ATGCTATCTAATCTATGGAAAGAAACTAAGAACAATGAATTATTATCTATCTAATCAAATCAGCCACAAATCAGCCAATCCAATTAATATTTATTGAATCTAAATTAAGAAAGCTTTTAAAATCATGGTCTTGATCTTCCAAGGCTGAAATGCACTAATAAAGAGCCTTCCAAACTCCTAAAAACGTGTGCATGTTTTATTGTGTAAATCTTGGACCTTCCAAAGCCTTAAAATATGTGATTGCATCAATTGAAACATTCCAAGATTGATATCTTTGAGGTTAAAGCCTCTCAAATCTCATTTGGACAAATTTAAAATCTGAATCGAAAACCTTTCAAATCGTTGATTGCTTGATGTGATTGGGATCACATCACTATATCTTCTTCCCATCACCCAACCCCTCAACCCAACCCACCCAACTTTTCATACCACATCCGCTACCGCGCCACCTCATCCGCCGCCGCAGCACCACCACTTGAAACACATTCTTCTCCATTGAACTTTGAGTTATCGAGAATGGTGAATTTCAAGTTTTGGGTTACCACGAATGGTGAAGTTGAAGGTCAAAATCAAAAAAAAATCTTCCATTTTTTTACATGGAAAAAGGGGCTTAAGCTCTATCCTCTTCCCCTTGTCCTCTTACCTTTTAATTTTTCTAGATTTGCAACAAAACTGAGCTTGAGAATCTGGATTCGATTGATGTTTTTTATTGGAAAAAATTCAGAAAATGGGTTTAGAAAGATGGCCTTTTTGAAAATAAGGACGGAATTGAAAATTTTGAAAACTTTAATTTGGTGCTTAAAATTCTAGGGTAAGTCTGTAATTTTTTTAAGACTTATAATATGAAGGATATTTAGGTCATTTCAGGTCGAAAAACACACCCCCAGACGCACATACGGCGAGTATAGTGCACGATAACCTGTCAGGGGCCTTTTTGGCTTTGACTAACTTTCGTAGGGGGGTCCTTGCTAATTTTTTTAACATAGGGGTGTTTTCGGCAATTAGAGATTTCACTGGGTAGTTTTTGCAAAAAACCCTTGCTAAAACTATACATTTTTCTTATTCAGTTAAGTACTATGTTCAAAATCATAAGTTTTACTTATATGCTAGATGTCCCTCCCTTAACTGAGCCTAATTAGATGTAGGATACAACATTTACATTTTTTTTCTGAACTAAATCCCTCGTTTTGTGATATATTTAGGTATAGAATTTTTTTTCCCTAATCCCAATCGTGCCCCTAAAACTAACAGAACGTGAGTTTGCCTTTTAAAAGTTACGCCAATTTAGAAATATCAACGTCACGTATAATTAGCGATCACGTATCAATCTCTTAGCAATTTATATATATCTTATCCCGAAATAAACCGCGCAGTGTATAACAATGTAAATCAAGATAAGCAATACCGATTTTATATACAATCGTATACCGGAAAAAGATTGGAAGATTTCACTTGTCAAGAAAATCCTCGTTCTTGAAGCAGTAGAAGTTTTTTGTTTTGGTTAGAGTGAAATTTATTATGTTTGTTCAATAATTGGGATGCTTTGTTTTGATGTAATTGCTTAAATGAGATTCTGAATATATGCACATGGAAAAGGGACAATATATTTGTACGAATTTAAATGTGTGTAATTAGATCATATTAGTAGTTATTTAGTATTGTTTGTAGAAACCGTTTGAAACAAAGATCTAGACATTATATGTGTATGTTGGTTACGTTGTATGTGAGGCTGATTGTTAAGTATTAGAACATAGCATTGTGTAGTAATGTCAATTTAAAAATAAAATTATAGTACACTGCAGCCAACATACATTACTAAACAATTGCTGGTTTATGGTTATGTTTCATATGTTTCAGCATGTCGTCGGCTGTTAAAGATTGTCATGAGGTTTGGTGAATGATTTGTTCGTGAAAATTTGATCTAGTGATTTGCAGTTCAACACGTCGGTTGGTTTTGTTAGAGCTAAATGGAATGAATTTTAAGATGATGATGATGTTGTTCATATGTTCTCGTTGATTGCTGAGCGTGATCTTGATCATATTGAGATATTGTGAAGCAAGACAAATACCAAACAGTGACACATTTCACTATAATGCACTTTTGCACATGTTTGGCTTGATTTTCGATTTTGCTTTCAAAATCTTTTCGAATCGGTAAAAGTAGTTTCTCTTTACCTAAAACTGAAATAAAACAAGAAAAACATAATATATACGAAGAAAGTCGAAAATTCGAAAGAACGAAGACCAAAACTCGATTATTAGATAATGAAAAAGTGTGCAAAATGAACACTTATTATCACTCCCTCAAACTTAGATATGTACTTGTTCCGAGTAAATAAAATAAAACTACAATCCAAAAACAAAAACAACAAAAAACAATAAACTTACCTAGGTTACTTACGTAGGGAATCACGATTTCATGTAGCGTTGCAACAACCCTTTAAACCCTTAGATACTCCTAGGCCACCTGCAAAATGTTAAGAAATATGTGGAATTCAACTTGAAACCAAAAATGCAAAAATAACAAAAAACTAAGAAAATAAATGACGAGAAATAAGTAATGGGTTGCCTCCCATTTAAGCATATTTTACTGTCGACGGCTCGATACAAAGATCCATTGGGTCGGATCAAAATGCCACAATCTAAGCCTGTATACCACAAAAAAGAAAAAAAAAGAAAAAAAAAATACTATTCTTACTTCGAAACAGCGGTTAAAAATCCAAAAACCTTTTCATTTTTGGTTTCTTATATTCATTTTGCAATATTAACTAATTTCTTGTACATTGTTTTATATATATATATATATATATATATATATATATATATATATATATATATATATATATATATATATATATATATATATGTAAATTGTTTGTACTTGGATATTTTTATTTCTCTCGTCTTCAATAATTCATTATGTCTTCCAAGTTCCAATATAGGGTAATGGGTCGACTATAAGATTCAAACTCACGATTTTACAACTACATAACTTTACATGGAGGAGTGGTATGTTTGTTCCTTTATTAATGTTTGTAAACCCTAACTATTATTACTCCACACTATATATATTCAACTTCTATAGCGGAGGCCCCTTCAGATGTGACAATGGCTGGCTACAGATTCATAACATCAACATCATCAAATAGTATGTTAGAGAATATTATATTATAGATATTATAGGAAGAATAGAATAGGAGAAAGAGAGAAATAATAATACGTAATATAATAGAAACCTCAATTTTATTATGGGTTGATTGTGAAAGAATTTATGGTCCCGAATTCGTATTATACAGAAATGTTATCTGAATTGTTGTGACACTTGAGACAACATGCAGCGGAAATATAAAGATTAAAAGACAATGCTCAGAATTAAAAATGTTCACAAGTAAAGACTTGTGAACTTGCCCTTTACAGGACGGAAAAATATATTAAAATCAGTATTCTAAGAATACAAACAGAAGAGGTGCGAAAACTTCTTCCTTATGAATGAATCATTCTCATGATCATTCTTACAATCAAATCTAGATACTAAAAGAAAAATATTAAAAATTCTAGACTTCAAATAATGTACTCATAAAGAGTACGTACAACAGATCCTAGAAACACTCTAAAATTCTCGAGATAAAACTTCAGCTCTCTATTTTGTTTCCTCGAAATCTGTGATGTTCTTGAGTCTTGAGTTTGGTATTTATAGACTTGCCAAGCTTCCACTCCTCAGCCCATGATCTGTAAGGAAACCAACCACAAGAGCACTCAAGATAATGGGTTGGGTTAGTTAGGAAGTTAGAATAAAACCCACAATTAAACCCACTAATCACTACTTAGCCCACTAAGTCATAACACTTAGCCCACTAAGTAATAACTAAAATTTAGTTTGAAAGTAAGAGAGTTAAAAAACACTTTTGTAAATAACAACGTGTTTCAAACTCCCCCTTTTTAACTTTCTGATCAAAACTAAATTTTAGCTAGAACTCCCCCTGAGATATTGCTTGAATTCCCCCTGAATTTGAAAATACCAAAAATAATATAGAAAGATCAATTCAAAACAAATTCAGCAAGATAGTCCAACAAAAACTTAAACAAGAAATAACCAAAGTGCAGTCCTAATTAAAAGTTCAGGGGAAAATAAAAAAACAGAACAAAATCAAAATATTGTTCATGAAAACATTTAAAGTAGAATCTCCAAAGTCTCCTCGGTGTCAGCTGCTGCTCCTCCATCACTTGCACTGGATCCACTGCTCTCCTCTTCACCCTCATTCTTTGCTTCTTCTTCATTAACTCCTTGCCCTCTGCCTCTGGCATCCAAAGGGTGGGAAGTTCCTGCTTCAGCTGCATGACCTTTTTCTCCCCCTTTTTGATCAGAAAGATCCTTTTGGAGCATGTCCACCATGGTCTGGTGATAGGTAATCTGAGCTAGAGAGTGAGTAAGCTGCTGTAACAGAAGATCTCTAGGAACAGACACAAGAATGTTAGAAGTGTTGTCAACATTGGGAGCAACACCTTCAGTACCCAGATTATTTTGACCTGATTCACTTGAGAGAAAATTATCTCCATTCCAGGGAAGGTCTTGGACATGAGGAGCTCTTAGAAAATTTTGAGATACAGTGATCATGCCTTGTGGAGTGTGAAGATACTCAGAGTCATCTTGTCCCAAGTTTTGAGAGAGTAAAATGGAATAGATGACAGAAGGATAAGGAAGATGAGTAGAGGGTGAAATTTTCTGGGCAAGATGACCTATAGTATTGAAGAAAAGTTTGCCAAAACCAACTGGTAATCCCATCCCCAATTTGTACATGAGTACTGCATGAGGTTTAGTCACCACAGAGACATTTTTGGATGGAATCCAATTCATCACTGTGAGTCTGAACAGGACAGAGTAGAAAGCAGTGAGTTGAGAAACCTTAAATTTTCTGGGGTGTGCAGGCCAACTTTTTAAACAGTTTCCAGAAATAACTTTACAAACCTCAGTAAAATCACCATAATTATCCTCATCAATTACAGTAGGAGTTTGTAAATGAGAGTTGATAATTTTGGGAGAAAAGGAGAAGATTGAATTTCTCACAAAAACTTTGCCAAAGTTTGGAGAATTTTTCTTTAAAAAAGAGGTTTGCAAATTTGCATAAAATTCCTTTACCACAGTGGGATCATAGGAGCAGGCAATGTCAACAAGGCTAAGAATGTTTCTTTGATGAAGAAAAGCTGTGATTCTATGCCTATCAAACTCTTCCTTGGAAATTTTCTTTTCCTCAATGAATTGACAATTCATGACTTGAGGACTCAAAATGGAATCAGATTCAAAATAAAAGTTAGGACTGAAGGCATTGTTTACCTCAAAAGGGGTTGACAAATTCTTCCCATCCAAGTCTGGTTCTTCTTCTTCTGAGGAGTCCTCATCTTCTGAATCTTCCAGTTCATCTGGAATGTATGCTGGTTCAGGTGATGCAGCAGGTGGGACAACATCTTCTTCCTGCTGAGAAGAGTCTTCAGAAGATTCACTGTCTGAATCTGAAGAGGGCAAGTTTTTGCGAAAAGCAGCTAGAAGAACCTCCCAGCTGTCATCATTTTTCTCTGGTTCTTCAGCCTGAGGAGGAGATGTATCTGCTTGAACTGCTGCTTCTGCCAGGGTTTCCAGAGGGTCTGCATGAGGTACTGATGGAGTTTCTTCAGTAGTGGTGAAATCCTGAGCATCAACAGTGGGAATGTCAACATGCTCTGCAGAAGACATCCCAGAAAAATCAGGCATTTCTTCATCCTGATAAGGAGCAGCACCCTCAGCAGCATTCTGAGGAACATTTGCTGAAGCAGTGGGTGCAGCAGCATCTTCAGGAACAGGTTCAGCAACACCTTCAGAAACAGGTGCAGCAACACCTTCAGGAACAGGATGTTGAGAGGCTGCTGTTGCCATGCTGGGCTGAGATGTCTCCCCCTGAGTTGATGCTGGGGGAGGTGAGTTGTTGGATGATGACTCGGAGGAGCTGGAGGACAAGGCTTGAGCCTGTGGTACTGCAAAGTTAGGATCCCCTGCTTCATCATCAGTTTCTTCATCTACCAAATGAAGACCTCTTCGTGGATTTGGCCGAACTGGAGTGCGGCCACCTCTGCCTCCTCTTCTTCCACCTCTGCCTCCTCTTCTGGGAGATATTTCACCCCTCCGGCGTTGTGACCCTGCAGTATTCAGATCTGGAAAGGGGTTCATGCGTTTGGACCGGCGAGTTGGAAATCTTGCGGCAGTGGAAGATGGACCCACAAAATCGAAGTTGTCTGGGTCAATCGGATTCAGCTCGTCTCCGGGCTCAATGTAGCTGATAGGAAGAGCATCAAGGTTGACCGGATGAACGATGATGGCTAGATTTGGGTCTGCTGGTTCAGGTGCTGCAGCATCGTTGTGGACATCATCTTCGGCTGGAAGGGGATTTCTAGGTGGAGATGCCATGATACAGTAGATAAAAAAATTTCTTCTTTGTGCTTTTGATTTGAAAGTGTGAATTTTCGAAAGATTAAGCACGAAATTTATAAGCCCTAGTTTTTGCTGAGAAAAATCGAAGTGGAGAAGATGAAGAAGTGGGGTGCGTTTTTCTTGGAGAAAGTGTGATTAAGGAGAATAACACTTCCTTTGGCAGTTTAAGGCAAAACGTGACACATGGCATAATAAGGAGTGGACTTAGTGGAAAATTAAAGACTAACCCATGTACCCCATGACCCATATAAATAGTGATAATTCAATATAAATAATAGTAATAAAAATAATATTATCACTCACGAAATATTCACAAAAAAAAAAAACAAATTTATTAATGATTAATAAAGTGAGAAAAAAAATGGCTAACAGGCATAGATTTTATTATATATATATATATATATATATCTAATAATTTTTTTTTTATTTTTTTTTTAAACTCTTATTTTCAAGTCAAACAATTCACATGGAACATGATCAAGTGTTCAGTTTGAAGGTTCCTCAGTTACTAAGATATGACTATCAAAATAGAGGAGTTTGACTTATATGAGTATAATTGTTCTCTAAATGTTTACATGAAGCATGATCACGTTTCAAGGTGAAATACTTCCAGTTACTTATTTAGAGAATAATCTATCACAGTGAAGTCATTATTTAAAGAAGCTAAGCTTCAATAAATTATGTTGCAGCTTAAGATATTGAATGAGGTGTTGCAACATATTTTAGGACATGTTTATTGAGTACACATCCCGAGAGATTTTCTAAGTTTAGAAAACCTCTCATAATCTAATGCCTTTGTAAAGATGTCAGCCAGCTGATCTTCTGTAGGAATGTACTTTAAGCACACTATATTTTTCTCAACTATATCACGAATAAAATGATGTTTAATATCTATGTGTTTAGTTCGTGAGTGTTGAACAGGATTTTTTGAAATGTCAATAGCACTTGAATTATCACAATATATGGTCAGGGTATCACTGGTCAACCCATAATCTCCCAACATTTGTTTCATCCAAATTAGTTGACCACAGCATCCTCCAGCAGCTACATATTCTGATTCAGCTGTTGAGAGAGATACACAATTTTGCTTTCTACTAAACCAAGAAACCAGATTATTCCCCAAAAAGAAACATGCACCTGAAGTGTTTTTTCTGTCACTAATATCCCCAGCCCAATCAGAATCACTAAAACCTATCAAGTTTGTGTTTGTGTCTTTGAAAAACTGAATCCCTAAATCTACTGTACCTGCAACATACCTAATAATCCTCTTCACAGCTTTAAGATGAGTGACTTTGGGATTAGCTTGATACCTGGCACACACACAAACACTAAACATAATGTCAGGCCTGCTTGCTATTAGATACAGAAGGCTTCCAATCATGCTTTTGTAAAGAGTGTTGTCAACATCTTCTGCAACATCATCCTTGGACAGTTTTTGGCTGGAACCCATTGGAGTTTTTATGTGCTTGGCTGACTTCAACTCAAATCTTTTGACCAGATTGAGAGCATACTTCTTTTGATTTACAAACATTCCTTCGCCTGTTTGTTTGATTTGGAGTCCTAAGAAGTAATTCAACTCCCCTACCATGCTCATTTCAAAAGTGTGAGACATAGAATCTACAAAAGACTGTAAAAGATTAGCACAAGTAGAGCCAAAAACAATATCATCAACATATATCTGAACAATAATGATATGATTATTTGTTCTTCTAATAAATAGAGTTCTATCTGCCTCTCCTCTGTTGAATTGTATTTCAAGTAAGAAGTCAGTGAGTCTTTGATACCAAGCTCTAGGAGCTTGTTTAAGACCATACAGTGCCTTCTTAAGTTTGAAAACATGATTAGGCTTGGTAGAATCTTCAAAACCCTTGGGTTGTTCTACATATGCTTCCTCATTCAGAACCCCATTCAGAAATGCACTTTTGATATCCATCTGATACAGTTTGATTTTAAGAAAGCAGGCTATAGCAAGAAGTAATCTAATAGATTCAATTCTAGCTACTGGAGCAAAAGTCTCATCAAAGTCTATACCCTCAATTTGGGTATAACCTTGTGCTACTAACCTAGCCTTATTTCTAACCACTGTACCTTTTTCATCAGTTTTGTTTTTGAAGATCCACTTAGTTCCTATCACATTTACATGGTTTGGCCTGGGAACTAAGTACCAAACATCATTTCTGATGAACTGATTCAACTCTTCATGCATTGCATTTACCCAGAATTCATCCTTCAGAGCTTCTGCAATATTCCTTGGTTCTACTGAAGACACAAAACAAGTGGTTCCAGTTAGTGCACATTCAGAAGATAAATTTGCAAATCTTACCATATCTCTGTAATTTACTCTCTCTTTTCTTCTGGTTCTCATTCCATCAAAGATATCTCCCACTACTTGAGTAGATGGGTGATTTTTCTGAATTCTACTTGAGGGTTCCTTTCTGCAGACATCAAAGGTTGGCTGTAACTCAGTCTCTGGAGGATGTACTGAGTCAGATGTGGTAACACTTGGCTCAGCACTTTCTTCTCTTGACCCTGGACTGTCTGTATTTGGATCATCTGTGGCAGAAGTGTCTTCTTCGGTTGTTTCTCTTTCAGCAATTAAGTCATCAACTTCATCTTCAGCTGTTTTACTGCGGAGATCAGCAAAATCATCAAATACCACATTTACAGATTCAATAATGGTTCGAGTTCTTAGATTATACACTCTATAAGCATGACTGTTATTAGAGTATCCCATAAACAAACTCAAATCACTTTTTGAATCAAATTTACCTAGATGCTCTCTATCATTTAGAACATAGCAGACACATCCAAACACATGCATGTATTCTAGATTAGGTTTCTTACCATAAAGAATTTCATATGAAGTCATCATAGATCCTAATCTTAGATACACACGATTTGAGATGTGACAAGCTGTGTTGACAGCCTCAGCCCAAAACCTTTTAGACAGATTTTTTGCACTCATCATCACCCTAGCCATTTCTTGTATGGTTCTGTTTTTTCTTTCAGCAATGCCATTTTGCTGAGGAGTTTTTGGAGCAGAAAATTCATGCTTTATACCCTTTTTATTACAAAAAGCAAGAAATAAAGCATTCTCAAATTCTTTTCCATGATCAAATCTGATTCTACGAACAGAAACTTGAAATTGAGTTTTAACAAACCTGTACAGATTTTTGAACACCTCAAAAGTGTCTGATTTTTCTCTTAAAAAATACACCCAAGTATATCTTGAAAAACCATCCACACATACAAAGACATATTTTTTACCACCTAGGCTTTCTACCTCTATAGGAGCCATAAGATCCATATGTACAAGTTCAAAACAAATAGTGGTACCAACGTGTTGCAACACTTTGTGTGGTACTCTGGTTTGCTTTCCCTTCTGGCACATTCCACATATAGGGATATCCTTGATCTTGAGATCTGGTACTCCTGTTATGGCATTGTATTTGTTGAGCAGCTTCAGATTTTTGAAGTTTGTGTGTCCTAGCTTCTGGTGCCATAGCTCTACTTCACTTACTCTTGAGCTCTTGCAAGATATGGTGTCACCAGTTTGATAGCAATTATCCATTGATCTGGAACCTGTCAGTACACAATGATTTTGATTATCAAACACAGAACAACAGTATTTATCAAACTCTACACGTAGATCATCATCACACAATTGACTAATACTGATGAGGTTTGACCCCAATCCTTCAACATGTAGGACATTTGAAAGTTTTGGGAGTCCCTCAATACTGAGTGTTCCACGTCCAACCACTTTGCCTTTAGCTCCTCCTCCATAGGTTACACGTCCTCCATTAAGTGTGTGGAAGTTTGATAGAAATTCCTTTGTTCCAGTCATGTGCCTAGAACATCCACTATCAAAGTACCATGAACCTGGAATGTTAGCATTTAAAGAGGTGTATACTGCCTTGCACAAAAGTTTACCTTTGGGAGTCCATATTTTAGACTCCTTTTTGGTACATTCTACCTTTTTCTTTGAGGTGTTCCCTGGGGTGATGTGGCTTATTTTGTACAATATTTTGTCACTACTTAGTTTTTCACAGAATGGACGAATATGTCCTGGTGAGAAACAGTAATAACAAATGTATCCCCTTGTTCTGGACTCTGAAGTGGTGACTGTGAGATTCCTGGATTCCTTGCCATTTGAACCCTTCTCTTTGACAAAGACAATTTCTTTCTTCTTGACTGGCTTGTGTTTCTTCACTTGTTTCTTGAACCCTAGACCTTCCTTTTTGTTGTACTTTTCCAGTGACACAATCTCTTCGAGTTTAGTTGTGCCTGTATTCATCCTCTTGATTGCTAGAGTTGCTTCTTTGAGTTCATCTTTTACCTTTGCCAGTTCAAGATCCTTTTTGGTGATACCAACCTCCAAATGTGTGATTGTTTCTTTAAGAGAAGAATTTTCCTTGTTGGCTGCATCTAGAGCTTGAGTCATCTTCTCCAAGTTTCTGATCAGCTTTTTACACATTTCTTCCTCATCACTAACTGCTTCATTACTGGATTCTGCTGCATTCAAAGAGATAGAGTTTAAACATGTGTAATGATCAGTATTTAACTCACAAATTTCCGTTACTGAAAGTGTTTCAGAAAGTGTTGCAGCATCCAGAGAAACTCCTTATGATTCTGTTTCAGAGGCACTTCCAGTGAGATATCTGACAAAAAGAGCTTGTTTAGAGGATTGCTGTTCCTCTGTCTGTTCAGGTTGTTCTTCCTCCTCATCACTGACAGCACAAATCAAACTCATTCCTCTTCTTCTCAAGGTATTTGCACATTCATTAGCATAATGTCCAAATCCTGAACAAGCCCTGCATTTAATATGATCCAAGTTAGGTGGTTCAGAATTTGAGCGAATAAATGAAGAATTTTTTAAAGTGTTTTGAGAAGATGTTTGAGGAAATGTTCTCTGTGGAATAGATCTGTTCCGGGGCTGAGTTTGTCGATTTTGTGGAGAGCCTTCTGGAAATAACTGTCTGGGCTTGATTCCACTTCGTCTGTACGCCCTATTGAATTTCTGAATTTGAAATGCCACATTGTTGAGACATTCTTCTGCATCATCATCATATTCCAGAGCAACATCTTCCTTTTCTAATTCTGCCTGGAGTGCATTTGAGATAGCCTTTCCTTTCTCCTTTCTTTGATCTTCGAAGTTCATCTCTCTGGAGTTGAGACTACCAATTAATTCGTCCAGCCGTAGAGATGATGTATCTTTAGCCTCCTCAATGGCAGTAACCGTCATGCTGAACCTTTCTGGAAGAGTTCTCAATACCTTATTCACTAGTGTCTCGTTGCTCAAGGGACCACCTAAGGATTGAAATTCATTAGCCAAATCAATCAACTTCTCATTGTACTGAGAAATTGTTTCAGTTTCCTCCATTCTCAGTCTCTCAAATTTGAAAGAGAGTAATCTGAGTTTGGTTCTTCTGACACTATCTGATCCCTCACAATGTAGCTGAAGAACTTCCCAAGCATCCTTCGCAGAAGTGCATACAAAGATTAATTTAAACATTGTTAAATCTACTGAATTGAAAATTGCATTTAACGCCTTTGAGTTTTGGTTAGCATTTGATAGATCGTCTGGTGTCCACCGTAATTCTGGAGTTGGAAACACATCCCCGTCCACATCTGTGATAGTTGGTGGCTTCCATCCAGTGAGAATAGATCTCCAGGCTCTCTCATGAATGGCTTTGATGTACGCCCTCATCTTGACTTTCCAGTAGGTGTAGTTTGTGCCATCAAGTACAAGAGGTCGCATAGAAGCAGTCATCTGAGTATCCATCACGAATTCGTTTCTGTAAAGAAAATAGGAACAAACACTTAGTATACGTCAAGTGTTGGCTCTGATACCAATTGAAAGAATTTATGGTCCCGAATTCGTATTATACAGAAATGTTATCTGAAATGTTGTGACACTTGAGACAACATGCAGCGGAAATATAAAGATTAAAAGACAATGCTCAGAATTAAAAATGTTCACAAGTAAAGACTTGTGAACTTGCCCTTTACAGGATGGAAAAATATATTAAAATCAGTATTCTAAGAATACAAACAGAAGAGGTGCGAAAACTTCTTCCTTATGAATGAATCATTCTCATGATCATTCTTACAATCAAATCTAGATACTAAAAGAAAAATATTAAAAATTCTAGACTTCAAATAATGTACTCATAAAGAGTACGTACAACAGATCCTAGAAACACTCTAAAATTCTCGAGATAAAACTTCAGCTCTCTATTTTGTTTCCTCGAAATCTGTGATGTTCTTGAGTCTTGAGTTTGGTATTTATAGACTTGCCAAGCTTCCACTCCTCAGCCCATGATCTGTAAGGAAACCAACCACAAGAGCACTCAAGATAATGGGTTAGTGGGTTAGTTAGGAAGTTAGAATAAAACCCACAATTAAACCCACTAATCACTACTTAGCCCACTAAGTCATAACACTTAGCCCACTAAGTAATAACTAAAATTTAGTTTGAAAGTAAGAGAGTTAAAAAACACTTTTGTAAATAACAACGTGTTTCAGATTGCATGGAATATATATAGAGAAATATTGCAAGCTGATAGAGTTTGACTATGTAACCAAATCCTAACTAATCTAGGTAACCGAATCATAATAGAATCCTAATATTACAAGATATCTATAATATAATATTCTCTAACACGCCCCCGCAGTCGAAACGTGGCAAAAGTGAAGACTGGACAATCACTTGCTATATGGTATCAGAGCATCAGGTTTAGATTTTTTAACCTAGCCGCATTTCTTCTCCATGGCCGGTGAAAACCTAGCCGCCTTTCTTCTCCATGGCGGTGACCACCTAATTTTCTCCCTCCCCCGGTGGTGGTACTCTAATATTTTTTTCTTTTTACTATCTTTTCTATGAACACCACCCAATTTTCTCCCTCCCCCGGTGGTGCATCTTCTATATCTCTTTTTTTTTCTTCTTCTTCTTCTTCTTCCTCTTTTGTTTTCTTCTTCTTCTTCTTCCTCTTTTCTTCTCCATGGCCTAAAAACTAGCCGTCTTTTCTTCTCCATGGCCTAACACCTAGCCGCCGCCTCTCTTCTTCTCCATGGCCTAACACCTAGCCGCCGCCTCTCTTCTTCTCCATGGCCGACGACCACCAAACCAATTCTCTCCCTCCTGGTGGTGGCAACTTATATTTTTTTTTTCTCCCTTTCCGACATCTTCTTCTTCTCAATCGGTTAATCTTTTCTCTCTATCTCGATTAAAAAAAAAATTATTTTCTTTCCATGTTATTTTTTTCTATCTTTTGGGCAGATATTTCACAGAGGATTTCTCTAGCGCTGTGTCTCGCGGCTTCTTGTCCAATCTTCACGTTTGGAGTTTATTCGTTCCGACCGCAGGAGCGTGCTAGCAAGTGATTGTCCAGTTTTCACGTTCGTCACGTTTCGACTGCGGGGACGTATTAGATTATATTATTATATTAGATATTATAGGATATTAGGATTCTATTATGATTCGATTACCTAGATTAGTTAGGATTTAGTTACTAGTCAAACTCTATTACATTGCAATATTTCTCTATATATATTCCATGTAATCAACCCATAACACAATGGGGGTTTCTATTCTATTACGTATTATTATTTCTGTCTTTTCTTCTTATATAGTAAATTAATGAAACTGGTAATTGATTATATATAGTATATTCCTTTTTCGAATTAACAAATCCAGGCCTAAGTTTTCTCTAGATACGTGCTGATTAAAAAAATAAATAAAAAAATTGACTTTGGGAATCATGGCCAATTGCATTATCTGTCTGGAAGAATATTTATATTTTTGGTAAGCTGTGGAAATTTTTGTTTCGGAAGATTCTTGCAACCTCGATCCCACATGTACAGGATTTTTTGTAATAATATTCCTTTTCTTCTTTTTTTCTTTTTTTTTTTCTTTTTTTTTTTTTCTTTTATGGGTTGGGGTGGGTTAGGGGGGGTGGGGGTGGACGAGTGGTACAATAGCAATTAACTCATTAATCATTATAATGTGGTGCCAATTTTGCAAAATAAAGAAGATGAGCTGCCATTATAACCTGCACGTATGCAATCACCTTGCCACGTCCTTTTGATTGAGGGATGGGTTTGACTAAATTAAGTAATACAACACTAGATCAAAGTCAAACTAAGGTGATTAGCATATGGTTAATTACAAAATTATATTTATTCTCCTCAAATTATAATTCACAATTGCCTAATGAAAATGATAACATATCTAAGACAAGAATATATATATCCTTTGAATTAGTTGCAATAACCTTGAGTTTCTGTTTGGATAAACTTATTTTAAAATATACTTTTAAGTCTGCTAAGTTGTTTTATTTTTTAAGATATGATAAGTTGTTACGTCTTATTTTTAAAATTAATTTTTAAAGTTTTTGGATAATGAGCTTATAAGCTATTCTATTTATTATAAGATATTAAATAAAAAATGTGGAATAGCGGTATTTATTAAACAAAACTTATTTGTGAGTCATCAGCTTATTTTTTTAATTTTTTAGATTTTTTAAAAAAAATTACAAAACACCCTGAAAGTATTTATAAGCTCTTAAAACATGTTCAAAGTTCTTTTTAACATCTTATAAGCTTAGTCAAACGTCCTAAATCAATCATGTTTCTAAAATTATATTGACCCCTAAATTAAATTTGTGATATTACACTACAAACTAAAACTCAAATTTGTTTTCGATATCATAATTATTTCATATTTGGAAAGCTTGTAAATTCTTGTATTAATCAAATATATTACAATAAAGTCCTTCATGAATGAAAAAAATCCTACAATGACACCCGCAGAATCAAGAGAAAGTTTCCTCAGAATCTAAATGCTTTCGTTCACCTTTACAATGTAAGAGGAAATGTAATTATATATATATTAGACTATCATACATTAATGAAATAATTGTTCTTTAATTAAATAGCCACTAGCTCCTATTAAAATAAATTAATAAATAATTAGCGTAATTCAATAACACATCAGGATTATTTTTTATTTTGTTAATTTACACTAACATTTGAACAATAATATTTGATTTGCTTCATTCACATATTGACTTTTCATCCTTGCTATTGAAGAGTTTGAAGAGTTTTTTCCAAGTCTGCAACTTTTTTAAAAGTCTCTATAAGTTGAAGAAAACAATACAAAGAAAAAGCCTTACTACTATCCAACAGTTACAAATCAACAAAAAAAAAAAATGGCATGGAACAAATCAACAGACATGAGCAGTAGTAAACTAATTTTCCTCAAAGGATCCGAATACGAAGAGTGCGGATTAGAGACGTTGTTGTATTCGAATGCGCACGTTCTAGGCAGGGGTACTTTCGGAACTACTTTCAAGGCTCAGCTTCCCGGCAAAGCTTTCGTTGCCGTCAAAAGATTGAAAGGTGTTTGTTTGCCCGAGATTGATTTCGCTGCAAAGGTTAAAGAATTGGCGAAAATGGCGGCCGGTCACGACAACTTGCTTCCTCTTAAAGCGTATTGCTGTCATATGAATGAGAGACTTCTTCTACATGACTACAAGCACCTCTCAAGCTTAGCTTCTGCTTTACATGGTGAGACAAACTTCGATATCTAATAATCTTGATTAGCGTCGTTTTTTTTGTTTCTAAATATTAAGGAAATTAATTCGTTATTTAAGGACCCAATTCATTCATGTTTATCGGATTCTCTTGCCTTGTTCGTTATGGTCTTATGTTTAATTTTTTCATAAAACCTCTGTTTCTGATGACAACGAAAACAAAATAAATTTTATTTTTGTTGTAAAATTTAGTAGGAGTTGACAAAATTAGTGCAATACCCTTGTGACATTGACAAGCTGAACACAAAAGCACAATAATACTTTATTCAGTTCTCAAAAATAAAAATGTTTAATGTCGTTTCAATTTTACTAATACTGTTTTTTTACTTCAAATGTGATTTTGACATTTTTCTAGTCAGATTTTGGAAAAATTCGAAAAACGGAAAGTGCATTCCTTTGAGATATCTCTTTTTAATTCAACTTGAATCAACTAGATGAGATGTCAGGTGATAAAGTTATGCATGAATGAGTCGCATTTTGAATTTTAGATAACTCAAAACATCAAAGTCTTGGGTTGTCTTCATTGATTCATATATATCTTTCTTATCCAATATCGACTCTTGCCGATTCAAGTTGGATTAGAAAACTGACTCAAAGAACTACAAATTCCATGTTATGAGATTTGCAAAATTCAACTTAAAGCATGGTCAAAATCACGTTTGAAGTCGTAACAGTATTACGAAAACTGAAACGACATTTATCACATATCTTTCCAAAATGATCTGATCAAGTATTTTTTTTATGGCACAAAGGTAGTGCAATAAAGATTCCTCTCAGTTGGGAAGAAAGGAGCAGCATTGCTTACGGTATCGCTCGTGGGATTAGCTACCTTCACTCCCAACCCTCCAATATTTGTCACGGAAATATTAGGTCGTCAAACATATTCATCTCCCACTATAATGACCGTCATAGCGTACAAATTTCCGAATATTGCATGGCACAACTCGCCACACTAGACTCGAAAACGGCAATTGCACAAGGATACAGTGCGCCTGAGGTAACAAACTTAAATACTGTTTCTCATAAATCTGATGTTTACGCCTTTGGAGTGGTCCTGTTGGAACTGCTAACCGGTAAAGCGCCGTTAGTGAATGACAAGGGGACTGATTTGCCGAAATGGGTGCGCTCGATTTTCCAAGAAAAGCCCATAATTGAAGTGTTTGATAGTGCACTGCATGAGTACAAAGAGAGTTGGGTTGGAGAGCAAATGGTTCGGTTGTTGCAAATTGCAGTTTGTTGTACGTTTGAGTATCAATGTAATAGGCCTTCCATGGATGGTGTAACAAACCGGATAAGGGAAACTTGTAATTTCAAACCATGATTATTAATTTTTGTGGTTTCATTTTTTCTGGAATTTTCAACTGAGATTTATTTAATTTTTTTACTGATATAACGTCATAATATAGATATATAATAAAATAGTTTTCCCTGATTCAAAATATTATATAATATGCAGGAAATTACTGGCATCTCTTTGAGGTAAGATCAAATTACGAAAAATATTCAATTTGCATTATGTTTGAAAGCATTTTCTCCGATTGGTCATTTATCTATCATTTGTTTTTCACTTATTAAGTGCATATAGTTGTTTTCGATTATAGAAGGAATTACGATAAGTGAAATGAATCAAAGAAATAAAGAGAAGGTTTCAAAACGAAAGCTATATAAAGTTGTGACAAAAACCGAACCGAACAGAACCTAGCTCGTGCGTGTGAATCGCTCCTTAAACTTGTTATATGCCATGATTCGACTCATTTTTATTTCAACCGTTCTGTTGGCAAAGAAGAACAATCAACTGTATTAACAATGTACAATAAAATCAACCTAATAATCAACCCTTAAACCGAAAGTGAACGACGAAAAAAAAAATTTAAAAGCTCTCAACATGTTGTTTCACTACTAAACAAGATTAAAAAAAAATTATCAACCACAAATTTCACGGATGCGTTGCGTAACCTCCAGCATGGACGGTCTCTTATCGGGAAGCAGAGCAGTGCACGTAATCGCGATATGCAACAAATGCACCATTTTCTCATCAAGATTTTCGTACTCAACTAACAAATCGGGATCAAACACTTCAATAGTCCACTTCTCTTGAACAACCGAATTGACCCAATTGGGAAGTTCGATCCCTTCTTCGGTCAAAACATGGTCGGGTGCCTTTCCGGTGAGCAACTCCAAGAGCACGATCCCGAAGCTGTACACATCGGCCTTTTGCGAAATCTTGCGAGAATCGTTCACTTCAGGGGCTCGGTAGCCATTCGAGTTTGGAACAGAGGACACGAGCTCCGTTAGGCCAAACTCGGATACACGTGCTTCCAAGTTGTCGGTGAGGAAAACGTTGGATGAGTTGATGTTGCCGTGTGCGGTTCCAGAGTTTACCGAGTGGAGGTAGTTGAATCCGCTTGCGGCTCCAAGTGCTATTTTGGCCCTCGTTTCCCACGAGAGTTGTCGCTTGTTATTCCCTGTTTAATTAATCAATATATAAGCTATGAGAAACATAAACACATGAGAGAGAGAGAGAGAGAGACGGTCACCGTGCAGGAGCGAGGACAAGCTTCCATTCGACAAGGAATCATATATAAGAAGCTTCTCATCTCTACCATAAAAGTAACCTCTAAGAGGCTCCAAATTCTCATGCACCAAAGATGCAAACTCCTCCATTTTATCCTTAAACTCTTTCTCCGAAACACAAACATTTTTCAACCTCTTCACAATAACTTCAACCCCGCTGTCCAAATACGCCTTGTAAGTCGATCCAACCGTCCCCTTCCCCATCACCTGAGCCGACGCCCGCAGCAGCTCCTGTAACCCGAAACCTTCGAACCCATCCTCTTCACCGAAAAACACCAAACCATCATTCCCGCCATTCTTGATTGCCGCCCTCAATCTCTCCTTCGCTCGTATATCGCTCGAGAAACTACTATCCGACCGGCTGTCTTCTTCTACCACTACAATAGACGACGACTGAGGGACATTCCAACTCTGCCGCTCGGGCGGCTTCACCGGAGAAAACGGCAACGGTGACCCTTTACTCGTCATCTCAGAAGGGCTTGTTCCATTAATTGTTGTGTATTTTCTCCATGAGATGAATATAAGTACAAAAACTAAAACTAAAACCACCATTGATCCTATTGCTATTCCGGCTATTGCTCCGCCGGAAAGATTATTATTATTATTATTATTATTACTACTACTATTGGAACAAGGAACAAGTGGTCCGCTGCAGAGAGAGGTTCCGAGAAAAGACCGAGAAGAATGAGTAGTGCCTAAGCTCGACGGAATTGAACCGGTCAGTAATCCGTTAAACGAAACGTTGAAATTCGTAAGATGGAGGAGGCGGTTCAGATCCGGGAGTGGCCCTGCGAATTGGTTGTTTTCCAAGTACAAGGTTGTCAGCTTGATCAGGCCGTTGAACCCGGACGTCGACAGAGCGCCGGAGAAGCGGTTTCCCGCCAAATTGACACGCGCGAGTTCCGTCAGGGCGAAGAAGCCGGTCGGAATTTCACCGGAGAGGTTGTTTCCTTGGAGGTGGAGGTCCTGGAGATGGGTGCACGAGGACAGATCGGAAGGGATGGGGCCGGAGAGGGAGTTGTCCCTGAGGCTGAGGGCTCTCAGTTCGGTTAGGTTTCCGATGGAGTACGGCGGGAGCTGGCCGGTGAGGCCGTCGCCGGGGAGGCGGAGGGAGACGACGCGGTTGGTGGTGGTGTCGCATTTGACGCCTTCCCAGGAGCATGGGGTGGCGGAGGTGGTGTTCCATTGGAGAGTGCGGCCGCGGACGGCGGATTGAAGGCGGAGGAGGGCGAGGCGGTCGTCGGAGAATACGGGGGAGAGGAAATGAAGTAGGGAGAGGAAGAGGAAGTAGGAAACCATTAATTCATTCATTCGTGCAAAGAGAAGAAGCGCATATATGGTGGTGGGAGAACTCAGTATTCTAATTTCTTGGTAAATGGTAATATAGCGCAGTCAAAGGTCATCTCTTTATTTTTTTCTGGGAAGAAATTTATGTAGCCGTATAAAAACCAGTGTTCTAAAAATCAGTTGAGGCGGCTGATTAATCGGTATTCGAAGCGGAGGCGGTCCAAAACCTTTACGATTTAATGTAAATGTTTGAAAAATCGGTTTTTTGCCTGTGGGGCAGTTTGAGGCGGTCAAACCTTTGTGGCGGGCCAAACATCGGTGGCAAAAATCGGCAAAAAATCGGTAAAAATCGGTTTTTAATTTTTAATTTTTTATTTTTAATTTTTTTTTTATTTTTTATAATTCAAAATAAAAGTTGAGATTTTAATAATAAAAAGGGTAAATAGCATTAAACCACCTAAACTTTTTCAGTTTTTGCGAATCACCACCTAAACAATTTTTTTTTGCACGAGTTCACCTATACTTAATAAATTGTGTCACTTTGCCATTTTTTGCCCGTTTTCAGGTGAAAATGACCGGTTCTCAACACATGTGCGTTGCACATGACAAATTCAAGGGTATTGATGTCTTTTCCATTTTTAAAATGGAATAAATGTTTTTTTTAGGATAAATGGAATAAATATAAAATAGAATAATTAAAAGAAAAAAAAAACATGTCAGTCTTATTTTATTTCATTAATTAATTTTATATATACATACATTATACATACATATGCAGGGGATAAAACCCACTTGCAGTTGTAGAACACAGGTTTTGAAGAAAGATTCTCTCACATACACACACACACACACACACACAAAACACATTCTTTCCCGTTTTTCACTAATTTAATCGGTATGAATTAACTTGGTACATTTGTATTTCACTTTTTTTCATCGAATATTTGATTCTTTGATTGAATCCCACTTCAGATCTGTTGATTTTAATAAAAAAAAGTTAATTTTATTTTGCATTTGAATTGAAGTGGGATGATCTTGGTGAAAATGGGGGGACGAATTTTTGTGCAACTGGTGGTGGTTTTATCATTTCGGAGTGGTAGTGTGTTTGTTGCAAAAGCAGAGGATTTCATACCCGATCTCACCGCCAAGCGCCGCGCACTTCCGCCGCGGCCTCAATTGTGAGAAGATCATCTAATCCTCCATTCGTTGGAAGATGATCTAGTTGATTCGGAGGAATAAATCGAGAGAAAATAGTGTTCATATAACCTGAATTGGGGAAAGGGAAAATTAAATGGGCATTTTTGACGTAATTTTAGAACCAATTTCATTCAATTAAAACGGGTTGGGATTAAATGTGTTCAAAATACAAACTTTAGAATGTATTGTGTTCATTGTCGAAAAATCTCGTTTGAGGTTGTGGGCGGCGGATCTGAAGATGTGGTGGTGGTGGTGAGTATGGTGGTTGTGCAAGAGGGCGGAGCTGGGTTGTGGGCGGCGGATGTGAAGAAGATGTGGTGATGGTGGTGAGCTTGGTGGTTGTGCAAGAGGGCGGAGCTGGTTCCTGGTGGTGAGCGGCGGACAGCTGAAAATTGTGAATTGGGTGAGTAGAGTGGGGTGGTGTGCGTGAGATGGGTAGTTCCTGGGATTGGGAAGAAGATGAAGGCCTTTTTTTTATTTATTTATTTTATTTAACATTTATTCCATTTATCCTAAAAAAAAATATTTATTCCATTTTAAAAATGGAAAAGACGTCAATAGCCTTAGATTTGTCATGTGCAACGCACATGTGTTGAGAACCGGTCATTTTAACCTGAAAACGGGCAAAAAATGGCAAAGTGACACAATTTATTAAGTACAAGTGAACTCATGCAAAAAAAAATTGTTCAGGTGGTGATCCGCAAAAACTGAAAAAGTTTAGGTGGTTTAATGCTATTTACCCTAATAAAAAATATGAGTTTATGTTTTATTTTGTTTACGTTTACTGTTATTCTTAAAGAACAAATGATGTATGACAGGAACGTTCAAAAATAAATGTAAATTCAAAAAAATTGCATTTTTATTTATATTTTATTAGAATATTTATGTATTATGATCTTATTATTATTAAATTTTTATTATGTTATTAGGATATATACATGATGGAATATAACTATGTTTAAATATCTTTTTATATATGTTTTGAGTATTTATAAATAAAGATGCCCAAAAAATAATAATATTGATGTGGTTGACATTAATATTATTGTGTTCATAGTAATTGTCCTGGTAACGACAATACAATTATGTAATTGTACTATCAACTGTAATACAATTACTGTCAGCGCCAGTACAATTACCGTCAATGACAGTATAATAACGGTCAACGTTCAGCGGTGGGCGTAAAAGAAACAAACAAAAAATTTAGGGAAAAAAAAATCAACGCTGGGAACCGGCGACGGGAAAAGCAGATCCGGAAAAAAAAAATCAACGTCGGAAACACGGGCTGAAATAAAAGTAAATTGGATATTTATGGTCAAAATTGATGAAATTGAAGTTAAATTGGGATTACAATTAGGAGTTGAGTTTAAAGGGTTGGGGGTAATTTTGTCATATATATATTATTTTTTATTTATAATACATATTAAGTGAGTGAGTTTATTGGCAAAATAAATATAGAGCTGAAACTAAAATAATAAAGATGGTTGATGAGATTTACGCATAAAAAAAACTCATAAACAAAAGGAAAAGAAAAAGAAAAGGACAAGGAAGAAGGGGATGGGGAGAGATAGGAAATGCACCTGCTCTACCCCTACAAGACTACAAACTAAATGGTCAAACGACCATGTTTTTTTAGGCCAAATCTATGTTATAGTCCCTTAAATATATATTTGATCTCACTTTAGTCCATCATCTTTAAAATGCATCAGTATCATCCTTTATATATCTTCTAAAATTTAAAATTGTCCCAATATGAACCTCCCCTTAACATTCTTGTTAACATCTAGCATAATCAATCCAAAACATGGAATATTTTCTAAAATAAATGTAATTGTTGCAAAACAAGAGAGAAGCAAAGAATAGTTGAAATTATATTTTCTCACTTTACAAAAATTAATTGAACTTGGACATTCACATTTTATTAATTTGATAATAACATAATTCTACTCGGCCATAATTAACAAAATTAATAGACCATATATATTATTCACTCTCTACATCAATTATACAATGATATTGGTTTCAGGCACTGCCCCTAGACCTCCATGTGTTTAATTAAGCCCCCCACCAATATTTCAGCCATATAACTTATAACTTTGCTACTTGGTTAATTAGTGTAAGATATTAAAGAAACATATATATATATATATATATATATATATATATATATATATACACTGCATGCATTTAGATATTTAATAATTGTTAGATCTGGTTGGTTGCATGCATTTAGATATATATTTAATTAATAATTGTTATGTTAGATGTGGTTGGTTAAGGATATATCCATGTTGAGTAAGATTAGACCTAACATGCAGGAAGCTAACGACAATCGAACCAAACAAAAGATCGAGACGACTTATCAATTATCATATATATATATATATATATATATATATATATATATATATATATATCTTAATAATCAGTAATCAGATTCAGACACACACTTGAGATTAAAGATGAGTAAGTAGGTCAGTGTATGTTGGAATATTTGGAATAAATGTCGATTAATATTGTGTGGGAATTAGTGTTTTCAACCTCGATATGAATAACAAGTGGTTACTTTTATTATAAAACGACAAGATATATAATTGGACCTTTTCATGCTACGTACTAAGCATGTGCACTGTGCACTGCTTGGTTATAATTAAAAAAAGAAATTAAAAGAAAATGTATGTTCTGTATAATAATTAATTAATAATTGATACCAAACATGCATGCGTGGCTGGCTGCCACATCTTCTGTTTCCTGCATAAAGCAATACTACAAACTAAGAACATAGCCAAAATTCTTAGAGATAAGATATTATGCGTTTTCCTGCCTCATCACTGCAACTTGAGGGATGGACTGACCGACAAGCTGGGGTAAAGACACGGCCTATAGGGTTGGAGTGAGGGCAATATAATTTCACCGGATCATATTAATTTATTTTTCATACAAATCTCTATTATTGAATTATATATGTATATATATAAAGATTAAACGTTTGTCAATCCTAAGGTATACTATAATCTTATCTTATTTATCTTTGTAAATATTATAATTTTTTTCTCTACTAGTTTTTTTTTTAATACTTTTTTCCTCTACTAATTTTCTTACAAAAAAGTTCTCTCGACAAATTTTCTATTCTTTTTTTCTCTCTGAAATTCCAATTTTATGTTTTCTTTAATATAAATATTATAAAATTTTATTTTCATGTATCTTACATATAAAAGTAGTAAACGCTAGAACAGTCCTAGGGTAACCCGAATGTAACAGCTGGAACGTGTGGTGGATTAATTGGAGGTCTTTACATGGA
>NW_012193997.1:71391-106503 GCF_000504015.1 Erythranthe guttata
TTCCATTTGCTGAATCCACCAACTCATCCCACAACTCCCCCCACCCTCTAATATGATCGAACCCTGCACCCACTTCTCCTTCTTCCTCAGCCTAAACCAGTCCAACCTACTGTTTCACACAACTGTCCCCAACAGTTCGTCCAACAACACTACAGAACCACCTACTGTCTCCTCCAACTGTCCCAACAGTTCGTCCGACAGTCCTCCCTCAACTCCACCCATGCCCCTCAACCTGGCCGAACCTCCACACCCAGCAGAACCACAGCCTCCCCCTCCCGCTTCCTCACCCCCACCCAACCATCCTATGCTGACACGCAGCAAGGCCGGTATTCACAAGCCCAAAATCCCTTTTTCTCTTACCGTGTCTACCTCATCCCCAACTCCCACTACATATCGCCATGCCCTCCTTGATCCAAACGGGCGTATGGCCATGCTTGAGGAATATACTGCTTTGATTAAAAATAACACATGGGATATTGTGCCCCACCCCCTTTCTACTAATGTTATCAGTGGCAAGTGGTTATATAAGCAGAAATTCAAGGCTGATGGTTCATTGGAACGGTATAAAGCACGATGGGTTGTTCGCAGTTTTGATCAACGCCCAGGTATTGATTTCGAAGAAACATTCAGTCCGGTGGTCAAACCAACAACTGTTCGGATAGTTCTCAGCATTGCTACCTCTCACTCTTGGCCGGTCCATCAACTCGACGTTAAGAATGCATTCCTCTACGGCAACCTCTCTGAAACAGTGTACTGCGAACAACCACCTGGCTTTGTTGACCCTACTCGTCCTACTCATGTATGTCGTCTTCGCAAGGCTCTTTATGGTCTCAAACAGACACCACGTGCGTGGTACAAGAGATTTTCCGGCTACATCACCTCTCTTTGATTTATCGAGTGCAAATCGGACACCTCCCTCTTTGTGTATCGCACTGACTCTGCAGTTGCCTACCTCCTACTGTATGATGACGACATAGTTCTGACAGCTTCCAGCATAGCCACTCTTCAGTCCATCATTACCAAACTCCACCAAGAATTTGCTATGAAGGACCTCGGCCCCCTACACTACTTCCTTGGCATATCTGTTACACGCTCGTCCGAGGGGACACTACAACATAAAATGTCATCCATAGCGCTGAAAAAACGCTATCTTAGTCTATTATAGCGCTTTTACAAACGCTATGTCTGCCGGAGCTATAATAGACCCCGATGTTTTTATAGCGTTTTATAAACGCTATTATTTGACATCTTTTGATAGCGTTTTTGGCTTGCTATTGCCCCTTATATTATAGCAGTTTATAAACGTTATGATACAATATTATAGCATCTGATAAATGCTATGTTATTGCACTTTGTAGCGATTTTTGTTTGTCATTGATTGACCGGTCATTGCAATCTTAAAACACTATATTAAAGTTAATTAATCGTAGCACTCTATTTGTCCAATTGTTCCACCATCTTACCATGAAAACCATTTTAATTTGTTTGTACTATTTATTTGTTATTGTAAAATGTTAAAATAATGTAATTCTACTTAATAACAAAAAAATTAAAGTAATTCTTTTTATTACATGATAAAGAAAATAAATTCATTCGCAAAACATATTCAATTTATTTGATGCAATAGGATTCATAAGATTACAAAAGGCCTAAACTGAGATAGTTACTTACGAAAAGAACATTACAATTTGCACCACAAGAATAACCCCAAATGAACTAGATCAACTCATCCAGTTGAGACAACGACCCCAATTCCCACTCTTGTTCTTTAGTACCTGTTCAGGAAAAATCTAAATCTTAGTAAATAGTAATAGAGTAAATTGAAGATAAATTGTCAGAAGCTTCCTAATTATGCAACCATTGTCTATTGATATTGAAAAATTGAGCAAAATAAATTATAGAATAAGTCAACAAGAATAAATTTGAGACAACGAATTGATTCAATAAAAACTTGACAAAAGAATAGCAAATATTTGGTTCAAATAGTAAATTATCAGTTCCTACTACAGGTAGGACTTCAAACGAGTCAACAACTTCATTAGACTTATATCTATAAGTTGATGCATAGATAATAGAAAATATACATAATAAGAGTAGCAAATTATAAATCTGCATCTTGTTTGCAACGACAACTTCGTCGTTGGAGTTACATCTACAAACTCGTAAATGGATAGTTGAATAATATAGAAAACAATAGTAAGAAATTATAAACTCACATCGTATTGCAATGTCATATTTCTTTCCTGCATAAAGCCTCGATGCACAGCTTGTAACGAATTCATCAGCATTCATTTTTTTATTAACTGCATACGTTAAGAAAAAAAGAGCAAACTAAAATGCGAAGAGTTATTATAATTAAGGAGCTGATGAAAAGCTAAACTTAGTTCAACTTTTCGTGCATATATAGAAACTAAAAAAATAAAGAACAATAAAAGGATTCAGAAT
The DNA here is from genome assembly GCF_000504015.1 of Erythranthe guttata. Next base: position 73,837 of record NW_012193997.1, read on the forward strand.
AAAGAAACGCATGAAATAGGAAAAGGTAATAAACAGATAATCTACTTTTTTTTTTAATAGAAGTCTTCATAGACTAAAACTTTTTCAAGCTCGGGTATCCAATTTTCTTAGCTGCTCAGAAACGACCTACTGAATCTCTCATGTCATTGCCACACCATTAGAATCACCTTATCAACAAAACCAATTCCCTAAAGCATATAAAGAAAAATAGTGGTTAATAGCATTGAAAATGAACCTATGTTTTATATGCCTGTATTAAAGTTGCTAAATGAAAATGCATAGTGGAAGATTATAAATATCATAGAGAGCATAGAGTAAACTGTCAATTTTCCCACTTGAAGAGATTAAATTCCTATAATATTATCACTGTCAAAAAAATAAAATTATAAAACAATTCCCACATACAACACAATTCCCACCCAAAAAGAATTCCATGTCTCTGAGTTATACCTATGAGTTTAACAAAAAGCGAATTGAAAATTGATCATAAAACCTAAAAGGTTACACTTATTAACGGTTTAAAAATCTCAAGCACATCTACGAAAAACAGAACATAGGCCAATAAGTTAAATAAATAGATGTATGCACCAATAACGTAACTTAAAGGAAAATTACAATTCTTAATTTCATAATACATATGACTTTATATAATACTTGAGTATATTAATTAACATGATTTCTCTCTGAAACAGGAAATGAAATAACATCCAAGCCAACTAACAGGAATTTCAACAGGAAAAAAAACTATCAATGTACAAATGAATACATTTTATATTAAATATTGCCAACTCTAGCACATCGTGAACAAATTTTTGTTTCCAGTACAATAAGAATTTTAGGGATTTTACTCAGATTATATTGAAATTAATTTCTTTCAAAAAAACCTAGAGCAATCTTAATCCAAACTTGTGGTGGTAAAATCCCCATAGGAATTAGGGCTTTTTCCTAATTAATTGGGATTAAGAGATATAGAAATAAAGAGAGTCGGAATTACATACTATGGCTGGAAAATGAATAGATGGCATCGACAAATCAACCGTGCAGAGAGATAGAGACATATGCCGATGTCTGGTCTGTTTGGAAAAGTCGGATAGACAGTTCCACGCCGCTGAAAAAGAACGGATTTTGATTGACATACTAAAACTGGAACAAAGAGATTAAAGGCAAGACGTGCCGGCAGATCGACGACGACTGATGTTGGAGAACGGAGAGAGATGTCGTTCCGTACACTGAAGTTTTTTTTTCTTAATGAATGAAGTCTAAATAAAAGAGGCGAGTGAGAGTTGTACTTTGTTTTCTTAAAGCCTATTATATTTCAAAGTAGCGCCTAAACAAAAAAATTGGTCAGCCGTGTTATAGCGTTTTTTGATTATTTTAAGCTAATAATAGCATTTATTGAAAAAACGCTATAAAACTCTGCTATTAAAGCCCAATATTCTTGTAGTGGGATGTTCCTCTCTCAACGTAAATATGCCGAGGAGATCCTTGAACGTGCTAAGATGACTTCATGCAACCCATGCCTCACCCCAGCGGATACCAAAACAAAGCTTTCTGCCAACTCTGGCCCCTCTGTCGCCGACCCTTCTCTCTACCGAAGTCTTGCCGGCGCTCTTCAATATCTCACTTTCACACGACCAGACATCTCCTATGCCGTGCAACAAATTTGTCTTTTCATGCATGATCCAAAGGAAGCTCACATGGCAGCCCTCAAAAGAATCTTACGATATCTTCGCGGCACTCTTGACTACACGCTTCACTTCTACCGCTCTAGAGACATGTCTCTTATTGCGTACTCTGATGCCGATTGGGGTGGATGGCCTGACACTCGCCGATCCACTTCGGGCTATTGTGTCTTTCTAGGCGACAACCTTATCTCTTTCTCCTCTAAACGGCAAGTGACAATTTCTCACTCAAGTGCGGAGGCCGAATACCGGGCTGTAGCTAATGCCGTTGCTGAAACGACATGGGTGCGTAACCTCCTGACCGAACTACTATGTCCACCGACGAAAGCAACGATTGTCTGTTGCGACAATATCAGTGCTGTCTACCTATCCAGCAACCCGGTTCAACATGCGCGCACCAAACACGTGGAACTTGACATACACTTCGTCCGGGACAAAGTTGCCTTGGGACACATTCGTGTCCTCCACGTCCCGTCCACACATCAGTTCGCTGACGTCTTCACCAAAGGACTTCCGGCCCCTCTCTTTCGAGAATTCGTCTCCAGTCTGCACGTTCGCCCATCTCCCATTTCGACTGCGGGGGAATATTAGCCGTATCTTTATATATATTAGCCGTATCTTTATGTATCTTTATTAATATATATATTATAGATAAATCTTGTATTATTGGTATGTATATCTCCTAGTTCTCTTGTGTAAAGGGTTAGGGTTTTCACACAAGTAATATATATATCACAATAAACGTGAGAGATCATTACTCTCTCTTCTCTCCAAATATTCACCTTCTATCACTTTGAGGGAAATTTATTTACTTGATGTAACAATCAAAGGGGAGACATAGAATATCACAATGTATTGATCATGTCTTGTTGAACGTTGATGATGTTGCATATGTTAGTTCGATCAAGGTTAAACTTCTGGACAAGATTGAGACTGATCATGTTCATTTACTCACTAGCTTCAGTCAGATGCACCCTAGGAATATCAGGGGGTTTTTCAAAGGTTGTGGGTTGATCATCAGAATTTTGATCACTTTATTAAGAATAATTGGCAGTTTGTCCCAACAATTAGTGCAAATACTTTCGAGCATGAACTTGCTTATCTCAGAAAAGTGCGTATACAATGGAATTGAGACAAATTCGGGAGAGCTGAGAACTGTTGAAATATTAATGTACTTTCTAGAAGTGTATCCACATGTATGTATAATGTATAATAGGATACACGAATAAACAAATACATGAATAGTTAGATACATGTTTATCTAATATTCATGATAAATCTTATTCAATGTAATACATGCACCTCATACGCCTAGACTAGTATAAATAGGTGCAGTCTTTTACCAGTTGCATCCGTCGAAATATGTCTGACTTGATTGAGTGAGCTGATATCTCTTTTGCAACCACAACCCTATCCACAGTAAGAAGATCTGAACTCGAGTTGACTGATCCGGGTGTATCCATTGTAAAGTTACAGTAGTGAAATAAGTTCACTATCCCAAAATCTCAAACAAACAATTAGAAAGAATGAGACAACTTCTAGATAATGGAAAGAGCAACTATTAATTATGTTTATGGATACAACTGTAGAGTAGCATTCTTGTCATTCACTTACAAACACAGACAACTCTTCTAATTCTGAATAATAGAAGACTCTAGCATCTGTCTAGAAAGCTACAGAGGTAAACCGAAGAGACACCTAAAACACTGTGCAAGACTTTAATTAATATTTAATTTTCAAAAATTCAGATTTAATCACTTTTAATACTCCCCAATACTCCCCTTAAAGCAATCTTTTTGAAGGTAAACCGAGCTTAGCTCGTAACTTCTCGAATGGTCCTTTTGATAGAGATTTGGAGAATATTTTGACAATATTTTCACTGCTGCAAACTTCAAGTGCCGAGATAAATCCATCAAGAATCTTTTCTTGAATAGGGTGATGCTCCAACTCAATATTTGGTTCTTTCAATATTGCAAGTTTTATGGCAATTGAATTATCTTCGTATAGTGGTGTTTGTCTGACAATAGGATAATGGAAATCTTCCAAAAGTCTTCGAAGCCAAACATATTATTGGGCAGCCAAAGATAAAGCCTTGTACTCTGCCTCGATCGTCGAAAGTGAAGCACTATTTTTTTTTTTTTTTTTTTGCTGCACCATGAAACACTTGCTGGACCACAATGGAAAACATACCCAAATGTAGACCTTCGATTGTCCAAATTACCTCCCAAGTCCGCATCCGTAAATCCAGTCAAGGAAAAATATGCTACTGTCTCACAAACTAGCGCCATATGTGTTGTATTCTAAACATATTTAAGTATTCTCTTTCCAAATACAACTTCCTTGGAGATTGCACGAATCTATTTATGAGCCCCACGGAAAATGCGATGTCTGGCCTTGTAGTAATGGTTAAGTAAAGAGTACTTCCCACGAGAGCGCGGTAAGGCTGGGCATCCGATAAAAGAGAACATTCTTCTTGTGTCAACTTCACATTAACCTCAAGTGGAGTTGCTAATTTCTTGCTATAGGTGGACAAAAATCTGCCAACAAGTTTCTTTGCATAGTTTTTTTAGTCGGGGTGATACCTTCTTTGAAATTCTCCACTTCCAGACCAAGAAAATGATTTAGCTCCCCCTAGTTTTTCATATCAAAATGGATTGAAAGATGTTCTTGTAATTTTGCGACTTCATGTTCATCATTTCATGTTACAATCATGTTCTCTACATATAAATGAACAACTATATGTAGATTCCCGCCCTTTTGACGAACAAACTTTGATCGGAATTGGAAGCAAAATATCCACAAAATTGAAACAACTAAACAATTTTTCTTACCAAGCTTGCGGAGCTTGTTTCAATCCGTAAAGAGCTTTATGAAGCTAGCAAACAAAATTTAGATCTGCTCTGAGAAACAAACATACCTGGAAGGCTACTCCATATATATCCTTATCAAGATCATCATATAAAAACGCATTTTTTTACATCAAGTTGACTGAGCTTCCAATCCATGCTTGTTGCTAAAGTAATAACAACTTGAACCAAAGTCATTTTTGCTACCCGATAGTTTTCTTAGTTGGACCCATTAAGTCGGTATGAATGAGCTCTAAGGGAGCTTTTTATATAGAAAGAGAGTTATCAAACAAAAGACGATGTGCCTCACCATATTGGCATCATTCACAAAAAATTTCACCGGCAAAGTTACTCAAATTTGGTAAACCATCAAACAAATTCTTTTGCACCATTATTTTTAGTTTATTCATGTTAAGATACCTAAATCTAGAATGCCAAAGCAAGGTATTTTCGCTGGTGCTAATTTTTTTAATATACGAAGATGAAGATGATAAAACAAATAAATCATCAACTCTCTTATCAGTGTGAAGAACATCAGCTTTTAGCACCTTAATATTACGCATAAAATTTACACTATCTGGTCCAAACAAGACGTAGTTTCCAGAATCCACTACGTTGGCTACTTATAAGAGGTGTTTCTTCACCTCGGGGACATGAAACACACTGTTTAATGTGACCGAGACATCTTATTTGTTTTCTCCAATGATCACGACACCTTCATTTCGCACTGGGTGAACCGAATTATCTACCATAACAATAGCTTCGTTACTATCATAATGGCGGAATTTGGTGAACTTGGAATCATCTCTTGTTACGTGGTGGCCACAAGATGAGTCTACTATACAATCTTTCGAAAAATTGATTGAAGCCAACGCAAGGACGGGTTTTTTCTCAGCAACAAAGCATCTCGTCCAATCCTCTTCGTTTTTATGTGAATAATCTTTTTTCTCGGATTCAGCTAAGTTTCATTGATTCAACTTAGCACGGCAATATTTCCTTATGTGCCCCTTTCTGCCGCATCGATGACATTTGATTTGAATTTTATTATTTTTGGAAGAGGTATTTTTGGCACTAGATTTCCAATTATTGAAGATCGAGGAAATCCGCTAAGTTTTTGGAATTAAAAGATTGGCAAAGATTTATTTTCATGATTATTTTTTGGAATTAGTTAGAGTCCTATGTTTGTTATATTCTTATTAAGACTTTGAGTTACTTTTATGTATCTTATTCTAGTTAGGTATCTTTGTACTTATCTAGAATAGAGTTAGAAATCGGCTAGGATTCTACTTACCTAGTTATACGATTTCTTAGAGATCAAGCAAGGGTTTGGGAGGCTAAGTTTGTGCCTTTATAAAGCCTCACAAGTCATTGAAGATCCATGCACTTTTATTGGAGAAAACCCTCTCATCGTATTGTTGTCGTGCTAGGGCAGGCTGTAAAGTAGTATTGTGCCCTCGTTGCAGTGTGCTAACATATCGTTGGGGTGGTCCAGGGATTGGCGACTTACCCATTCAGTGACTTTGGCACTGGACGTTCCTAAAACGGGTACTATCGGGTCGGGTCAATTCAATAATAGACGCCTTTTGGCATTCCACCCTTCCTTCTCCTTTCAGGGCCTATCCGAAAGAGAATCTAGTACTTCTTGGTCGTGAATATCTGAACTGGTTGTTCGCTGTTCAAGAATTCGTGTTTGGGCAGTTCATACCATCCATACATAATGTGTTTTGATCTAAGATTTCAATTCTTCCGTGTTTCCAGCAGTAACATATTGTTCCATGGAGCTAAGGTAAAAAATATGAAAGAAAGAAGCGTTTCCACCACTCTACGACCCAGTCAATTATGTTCCACTTAATCCCTCTTTCATAGCCACATAAATTTCCGGCTAAGGAATTGGAAATCTTGTGCCAGCATATACAGTGTTGCTGTATAGATCCCGGGAGAGTTCATCCGCATTTCTGAAGGAAGTTTAGCCTTGAAGAAGGTCAAGGTTCGCGGAGAGAAGCTGTTTTGAAGAAAACACGGAGTTCGAGTTGTGTACAAGAACGGCGTAAAAATTAAAGAGGGAATCTTTATTATTTTTAATAAGTCCTATTAATCTACAATGTAAATCTGAACTAGTGAAATCGTGTTTGCAGGTCCTCGTGGATGTAGGGCACAATTGTGTCTGAACCACATTAAATTCTTGTGTTCTTTAATTTGTCTTTAGTAGTTAATTATTGTGACAACACAAGATTTATAGTTGTAACATAATACTGTATTAACAAGTAATCTATTACAACTTAGAATAATTGATTTCTATAGGCATATAAATCAACAAGTATCTCTTGAGATTGTAAGTTGCTATGTCTTGTTCTCCTCCTCCTTCCCATTAAAATTCCTTTTATTGTGAGTGAATAGAGTTGTCCATTCTCCACCATTTATCGAGTGACCAACCATTTTCTTAGCCAATGTTTCTTCCGAAGACTAGAGATTTTTGAGCTCCTCCACGGATGGTTGTAGAGTCCACCCAGGAGTTGATGTTATGAACGGAATATATTCTGACCTTCACCCACGGATAATGCATTGTCTTTGTAGAGCTTCAGAGATTGCTACTTCTGGATTACGAAATGATATCTCCAAACACAAGTTTTTAATTTTTAAGAAATAGTTAGCAATGGGGAGATTACCTTGTGTGGTGTTTGCTAACTCATTCTAAAAAAAATGTAATCGAGCCTCGTGTCTTTAGTTGAATAATCGATTGATCATCTCCCGTATCTCATTTGCCGATTTGCAGCCGATTATGTGCTGAAATAGGCCATGTGAGATAGATCTTTTCAATACAAATTCTACGTTGGCGTTCAACTGCCTCCATTTGCTTAATGTTGCGGCATTCTCTTGAGTGTTTTCTGGAGCATTTGTGTTGTTTCTGCTAACAACATCCCAAAGATTTTCTCCGACAAGATACGACTCCATACAGGAATTCCACATATTGTAGTTGGACTAATTTAACAATTCTATATATACCAAGTCCTCCGATGCAACCGCTCGATTTTATTACGAAGTACTGTTGATTCCATAGCCAAGGGATCTTACAATTTAATCAACCAGAGCTCTTATTGCTTTGATACCATGTAAAGTTACAGTGGTGAAATAAGTTCACTAGCCCAAAGCAGCAGTACTATTACTAAAAGATAAGTCACACGACAATTCGTCAAGAAAATTTCAAGAAATAAAAGTTTAAACAAATAGAAAGTGATTGAAAAAGCAAAGGGAGAAAGATGAAAAAGATGGTCTGCCTCTCATACTTAGGCCTTATTTGGTTGCCAAGATAAGATTAGTCAAGATAAGACTAAATAATCTAATGAAACCCAATTGTTTTATTGGACTTTGTAAGGTCCAACAAAAAACATGCTTAAAAGGCAAGATAAGCCATGATAATATAATATTTGCAGGTAGACTCGACAAGTTATTGGGGATAATACCAAACATCAAACAAAGTTCAACTATTTATTTAATCATGGTTAATTTTTCCAACCAAACGAGACGTTAGAGTATTGTTTCCTATGTTTCCTGCATATGCTTGTCAACCCTATCCCTCTCAATTTCGAAATGTTGTGCTTAAAATATAATCACAAGAATAATATACTAATTCGAAATATTCTATACAAGATTTTTATTTCTGAATTTGTATTATAACTAAATTTATAAATGCATTTAAATATTAAGAATAATATACTAATATATGTATATATGTGAGATTATATATGTTTGAAGTTTAAAATATAATCCTCTTTTTTATATATTTTGAGCAATTTAAAAAAAAATATATAATTACTTTGCTGTTATTAATGATAGTAAATATAAACCCATTAATGATTTAATAACATATAGAACATAATAAATATTGTAACTTTGGAGTACACTATAGTATATTTTGAATCCTACTTATTTTGATTGAACATGACAAATACAATTCTAGACTATAATTACGATTTTATTCTGACCACAACTTTAAATATTTATTCATTTTGTATAAACACGTATCTTATTGTATTTGAGTCAAAGAAAATATGATACAAAACGAATTAAAATGTACCCTTGAATGTAGAAACATGACAATTTTTTTACTTTGACAGTATGATACAAACCCCGTATAACAAATACGAACCCCGTAGAGCTGATACGCATCCCATAGAGCTTGTTACGAGAACCAATACCTTACGCGGAAGCAAGATCGAAACATCTAAAATAAGCAATAAAAGGGACGGAACCGCGAACTGTTGCTAATAAAGAAGCAAGAATCTTGGTATGTGAAGACACCACAATCAATTGTGAAAGATTGATTGATAAGTCGAGGTGAACGCACGAAATCCTTCGATATGTTAGAAAAATTCTTAAAGAACTAGAGAGACTAATCTCAATTTATTAATCAAAATTCGTACATAAAAGCCCATATTGGCAACCTATTTATAAGTGCTAAAAAGATTCATTTTACACACGGAAAAGTACTCCTACCTAAACTATAATAAGGAAACTTCCAATTAAGCTACTTAATTCTAACCATAATATAACTCTAGAATAAGAAAACAAAATAAATCCTAAATTGAAAATGTGCATAATTAAATTAAATAACTTAAGCCTCAAGTCGACTTCCCGAACATCTTTCCAAACTCACGTAGACATTTGTTTGGATGTGCACGTGCAGAAACTTCAAGCTCAATTTCAACGCTGTTACACTTTGAATCTCTCTCCGTTCAAACATGAAAGTTGTAGATCTTTCGGTCTGCTTTTCTTAGCAATTTGAATCACCTTAATTGGACATCAGATGAGAGAGTTATAACTCGAATGGTAAAACTTCCAGAGATAGGCGATAATTTTGGAATGCATGGAATTCGGCTTGTCCAACGAATTCCCCTCTTCCTTTTCTTCCAATTTCTAACCACGTACTCTTCGACCAAGTCTTTGGGTCTGAATCTTGTCATTTTGAACACGAACAAATCCGTAGAACTCATGCGCTATCGCTTCTTCCAATTCCTCATCTTTGGGCTTGTGAGGATCTTATCATACTCCCCCTCTTTAAAATGATTCGTCCACAAATTCGAACAAATACCAAAAGGAACATATACAAACTATCTTTCACGATCAGCCTTAAGCAATTGTTACTCCTATGGTCTAGAGTACTCGAATGTTGATATACTCAACTTTCCCACCGAAGTACAATTAGTCACATTAGTACAATCAACTCCATCAATAATCAAAGTGGAAGATACACTTTCATGGCACCGAGTAGGAACAAGATAGTATTCGGGTATTGTAGCACGAACTTCATCAACATGCACAGTTGGAGTTTGCACTCTGTTTAACTCAATGTTAACTTCGATGCATGGTTGGATTGTATCACAGTATTATTTTCTTCGTACTTTTGAAATATTCTCATTTTTAAATAAGTATATTACTAAATATTGATTAGGATTGTAATTCTCTGCACATCGCACGTCTAAAATTTCTAGTTAATTTAAAATTAAAAGGAATCAATTTATGAAACAAACTAGAATAGATACTTAGTAAAACAAAGAACAACATAGTTGACTTTATTAAATTTATTTAAACAAACGTGTACATTTTTTTGATCTTCCTGAAAAAAATTAACAAATATATATAAATAATTGATTACTCTCGAGTTGGACATGAGAAAGCACTTTCCACCCCCAAATGGGCTCCCGGATCTCATTTTTTCGTGAGCCCAATTCGTGTCCAAACTGGGCGTAAAGAGTGCTATGGAACACTCATTTTTGTGGGTGAAACCCATTTTCAATTTCATCGGTTGAAAATGCGTAATTTTTATCTTCTCGTGTAGTGCATCCTGATCTTTATCAGATGAGCTTATTTTCGTTTATAGATTACTTCAACATAATTGTTTTTTTTGAAAATTTAAGACAAAATAGTTTGTGAGAGTTTTTTTTAATAGTATTTCTATTTTTTCCTAAAAGAAAATCAAAGTAAATCAAAACATCAAACTGAAACGAAATTAACTTAACTTCTACTCTAGTCCTAAATTAAAATAAGGGTAAATAGCACTTAAACCCCTTGTGACTTGGACATTTTCCACATGACCCCCTTAAGGTATGAAATTAGGCAAACCCCCTTGTGGTTTTGAAATTTTGCACATGACCCCCTTGAATAGAAAACTGGAAAAGACTAAATTACCCCTATCAAGTCAAAAGTTCTTATTTTAATTTAAAAATAATTATTATAAAATGAAAAGCTTAATGTAAGTAAAATGAGAAATATAATATATTATTGTGATTTTTTTTTTAATTTTACAGCAAAATGGTATATAATACTAGTTATTGTACGATTGATAATTTATTCGATTTTAAAAATCAATTTGAAAATCTTTAAAATTATCATTAATTATGATTACTATATTACTATTTTCTATATAATATATTATATTATAGCTGCTATCGAACTTTAATTTTTTTAAGAAACAAAGTCTTTATTTTCTTTATTCTTTTGAAAAAATCTAAAAAAAATATTTCTCTAAAGTTGAAATGAAAATTAAATTTAAAAAAAATATGTGTGCGGTAGAATAGAAAAAAATACAATAATATATTATATTTCTTATTTTACAAAAAAGTACATTAAACTTTTCATTTTATAGAATAATTATTTTTTAAATTAAAACAAGAACTTTTGATTTGATAGGGGTAATTAGTCTTTTCCAGTTTTCTATTCAAGGGGGTTATGTGCTAAATTCATACCATAAAGGGGTCATGTGCAAAATTTCAGAACCACAAGGGGGTTATGTGCCTCATTTCATACCATAAGGGGGTCATGTGCAAAATTTCCAAACCACAAGGGGGTTATGTGCTTAAATTGATACCATAAGGGGGTCATGTGCAAAATGTCCAAACCATAAAGGGGTTAAGTGCTATTTACCCTTAAAATAAAATCTAAAGTAAACTCCAAAGCCTAGCTAGTGCATTAATTTGGTGATGGAAAGAAGCTCTCCTCAGCCTTCCTCTTTGAGAAGAACTTCTTCTCCACATTTGCCGGGACATTAAAAGCCGCATGTAAAACTTCCGGTGACAGCGCCTTCCAAACTGAAAGCCTCACCAACATAAAGAACTGCTTGATCCCAAACCTACGCTCCACTTCTTATTTTTACCGACAAAATTGAGTCCAATAATCAGATACTAAGGCACGTGAGATACCCATATAACGGAAAACTATGCATTTCCATAAGAATTCTATTTCTTCATTCTCACATATCCTTGTCAATGGTTTGGCGTCGACTCACTTGGTAAATTAATCAACTACCCCAATTAGGAATTTTTGTTGTACGGTAACAAGTAAAAAAGGTCCTACGATGTCGACACACCCCAACGGGTGGACCATGGATGCGGGGCGATGCATGATGTTCGTGTTAGAATAGGTGACCGAAGATCCAACTACTTGTTGTGTTTTCTCACGCTACTCATAAATAATCTATTCCATATTAATGATAAAAACCCCCTTAGGCATTCTATATATATTTGTCCCTTGCATAAGCATAGATGTAGTCCTTACAGTTACTTAATTACTATAAATAGATCTAGTAGAATCGTGAGATTATTTATTTAACTATAGTAACTCTTAAACATAGTTCCTAGTCAACGGGTTACGCCACTAATGAGGATATCGGCCTTTCCCGTTCGAGACTAGCACTTAGTTTATGTGTATTGCGTCTCATCGGTTAACGGTGTTGTGACTTCGGCATACATATGTGGGTGCTCATAAGTTGATGAGTTCACTGAACTCCCTCAATCTAGAGATCTCTAAGTGGTTCCCAATAATCGAGTAGTGGTTTCTATGATATATTTGTACACCATTAATCCTTAAGACCCAGACATCACCGTGACTTCACTAGAAAACCAGCTGTAACGTGACATATCCGTGAGTTCCACCGAGGACCGCCCCAAGGGCTAGTGTTCGTGCAGTCCAAAATCTAATGGGAGGTCTGTGCATTGTAGTAGGGGATTCAATGGCTTGATCAGTCATGGATATCCTGTGTGTTCTTGCAATTTATAATCCATGAAGTCTGTCCCCACAGCTGAAAGTGTCGTGATTAGAGAAATATGTTTCTCTAAGTTAAACTCGAACGGATTATATAATCAAGAACGTCCACACATTTATTGAACTCATGAAGAGTTCTCGACGAACCAATGCCTCTAGTTCAATCAAGATATATGTGTCGAAGGGATCGTACTGTACGTTAACTATATCACAAGGGTTTTGCAGGCACTTCATTTGTATCTAGGGAATCATCACGCGTAGTTGCTAGACGTCAATTTTGATTCGTTGGGTAGTTAAGTTGAAACTAGATTCAACTTAATTATAACTCTAGGGACGAGTTTAAACCACAATGGGTTATGAGCCCACGACTAGCTTACACCTGAACCATCGAGGGTCACATTGCTCGTGTACTTGAGATCCTTAATGCGACGAACTAAGACTAATTAGTTAATCTTAGTGTAATTGGATGTCAATACGATTGAGTCCAACATTCGTAATTATTAATTACGGATGAGAATAAGTAGAGGAAAAGAATCCGACAGAAATTTAGTGAACTTTCTATATTGGGAAGTTTCCCAATTTGGCAAGTCCTAAATTAGGGTTTCCAATTTCAGAAATTGGAAAACTGCAAAGTGGTATATCGACGAGAATTTGTGCTCGAAAAATAATTGTTATATTTTGGCTAGCATTCGTTTGTTAGAAACGAGCCGAGAAAGAGAGTGGCTTAAGCTGTTGGGCATAACCCAACTTAAGCATGTTAGAGTTTTCGCAAGGACCATATAAATAGGATATATATGGCTTGTGAAATACAGACAAAAAACGACACATCACAAGATTGAAACCCTAGCCTCTCTCCCTCCATCAACCGTCCACATTGCAGCCGAAACCCTGCCTCCGCCACCAGCCGCCACATCGGCATCTTCTTTTTCCCTCGTTCTTCTTTGTTATACTTAGCATATCACGTATCTAGTGTTGTGTGGATAGTGAATTGAATATACGAGGTAAAATTAAGAGGATGAAGATTCTTCTGCCGCCAACGCCACCACCAGGGTCGTCTCCACGCGCCGCCACAAGCCGGTAATGCGAGAAGGCAATTTTGAAAAATTGCTCAAAGATTTTCTACGCAGTCCAGCGAGAAAATTATTCATTAGTCAACCAGTGATCGAATGTACGTGAAATTTAGACAGAAGCTTCAGAACCATAGATCTACAGTCTCCGCGAAGGAATTGTCCATCCACTGAATAGTCTTGGAGATATTGAAGTTGGAGCAGACCTGCAATTTCATAAAATAAAATAGGTCGGATCAGTAGGAGTGGGAAGAGCAGCTAGCCATCTTCATGAGTCTTCGTTCGATCCACGCTTCAAGGGTAAAATCTCGTTTTCCATAATTAGCGTAGAAATGTTAATTAATTTATATTGATTGAGATTATTGTATGTTAATTGATTATTGAATCACATGAATCTATATGTTCGATTATGTGTCTATGTGAATCATTCGTTGAGCATATTTATTATTTGATTTGATTTTGTGAGCATGCTATGATAATTTAATTTAAGTTATTTAAATTAATTATATATGCGAGCATGTTTGTCGGTGACTGGAAGCAAAAAGGTACGCAATTAATTGTAATTATTGTGCATATATTTGTTTATATAAATAAATTAAAAAAAATTGTTTTCCGCTGCGTACACGTGCCCTATCCCTAACAATTTGCGTGTTCTTGATATGCTCTGCATCGCATCACCAAGTCTTTCACATCATGTTGTATGGTTGTATGGAAGGCCAAAATATACTTACCTCAATGCCTTTCCTGCAAGGGCCTTTCAGCCCAAGTAGTTATCATATATATCCTAGTGAATTTCTCGCAATATGAAATTCACATTAGTGGAAGATATGAACTTCAAATAGGGTGCGGTGCATAAATCCCCATTTGAAATTTTTTCCGTCGATGGCAACAAAATGTGAAGCTCGTACTTTCAATTTACGAGCTTCAACTTTGTATTCACGAAATCAGAATCAATATATACAAGGTTTCATTTGTTGGAACATTTTTTATTTCAAATAATTAATATTGAGTTATATTAATTGGATTATGTGGAGATTAATTTTATTTATTTACTCGCTTAAAATCATGCAGTAAGTTGAATAAAAAAAAATGTCTCTATATTTGGAGCAAGGGAGATTACCTAAATGGCCAGGGTTCAAATAAACGCTCATGTGGCGTCGTTCATCGATGGATGAGTCGGACGAACAAAGACCCAAACTCGATGATTAGATACGTAATAAACATGCTAAACGTACCCTTATAATCCCTTATCTGCCGACCTCATGCTGCTAAGGATCATGCACAAGGGCCTTATCTGGAGGTACGAACCCCGTTGTGGCTACGGTAGGTAAAGTTTCTTAGAAATTCAAAATTTCTAGCACTTTGCAGATTCATCTTGTCTTCCATGTAACTATGCTGCATCAGGATGTGAGAGATACAAGCTGAGGGTACTCACATCGAGCACCGCCCGTGATAACCAAATCTTACGAAAATGAGGCGGAAATTGTACTCGAGAGACGTGTCGTTCGCCGACAATGTTTGCAATTAATTGAACACAAAATTCTTAATCAAAAGGATAGCCCGAATATGTGATGACGTGGACAACCAAGGAATATTTGTGGCAGTTCGCGAATATCATCAAGGCGACCAAGACAACGAGGACGCCACTGAATTAGATGGGGAAGAATGTCACGGGCCGCCTATTATGGACCACCACTTTGCTATTTTTCCATGGGTCCAACAGGCTTGATATAATCCAACAAGTAAGTCCAATGGAAGATGGCACAATTAGAGGATTCCAGAAAATCTTCTAAGATCTTCCTTTGTATATTTATGGTAGTGTATCTTTGGAGTGTTCTAAAGAACATTTCCTAGCCATTAGATAAAGATGACTCGACAAAGTTTACTGAGTAGGTGGAGTTGTATAAACAGGGGTCCGACATTCATTTGTAAATCATCCAGCAATCCAAATAATCAATGTCCACTGTCCCAACATGCAGCTTGTTGGGGGTGTAATACCCGCCTTGAATAGGAGAAGACGTAGCCAGCTTTTTGGGCGTGTAATACCTGCATTGAATAGGAGAAGACGTAGCGTTGAAGAGAATATTGTTTACAAACAAAATTCCACGTTGATTCCATGTGATCGAATAAACGTCTTAATATGATCACAAAGCTGCAGAAGCAAGCAAAAAAGCAAAACTCTTTCATGGACTTCTGACCCGATTTAATCTCCAAAATAAATTCAGAAATTTCTGTTTTTCTTCCGAAAATTACACATAAATATAATATATATTATATATTACTTATTTTCGTTCATGCAAAATAAATTAAGTATTTAAATATACGTGTACCTTGTGAGCCATGTCGTATTTTTATTTTTATTTTTTTACTTTATGGGCCACGTCACCTACAAAAAGAACGTACACTTTCATAAAAGTGGATGATCTTATTTTAGCAAAACTATGAAAATTTTCAGAAAATTTCAACTCAGTTTAGAAATTTTAAAACTCTTAGTGGAAGTGGAGTTAATTTTCAAATTCCAAAAATTTTGGAAATGAAATTGGAATAGATTTTGTATTTCCGAAAAAAATGGAAATTTTCTGAAAAAGCTAATGCCGATTCGTAACATCGGACTTTCACCCCTACTAACAAATTATAAACCATGTACTATTCCATATAAAAGTTATTGCTAACTGAGTAGCAACTGAAAAGAAATTAACCTAAAATAAAACCAAAGTAAACTTCAAAAATCAACTGAAAAGAAACTAACACAATAATACTTCTAATTTGTCCTAAAAAACAAAAGCAAAAGGTACTTCTGATTGCTATGACAGAGGAGTGAAAGTTGGAACGGACATTTCCATTTTCGTATTTCTGATGGTTTTGGATTGGAATTGAATTATATAAGAATTTCCAATTTCCAATCTGAGTTAATTTTCAAAATATAGTCCTAAATTTCCGGTTTTTTTTCCAAAAAGTACACCTAAATATAATATATATTATTTATTACTTATTTTACTTAATGCAAAATAAATTAAATATTTAATTATAGGCCAAATATCATTGTTAGTCCCTCATGTCTAGGTTTCATACCACTATAGTCCCTCATCTCTCAAATGCACCGTCAAAGTCCCTCATCTTTTATGAGTCTACCAATGTTGTCCTTGGTTTCATATTCCCGTTATATACTAACGGAAAGTCACAATAAATAATTCATACTAGGGATAATATTGATATTTTACTCTTCTATTGCATTGCAAGATAAATCATCATTTTTTTTTCTCAATTTCATGCACATGACGACAAAAACTTCTTTTAAATTCAACATACCCCTCTACATGGTCAATCTTTTTCTAGATAATTGTGTAATGAAATATCCAAAACTCTAAATTGCGGTAAACTTATAGGTGAAAATTGGAACCAAATTCGAGTAATTCCGATCTGAACATATCCGAATTTGGAACCGTATTTGTCATTCCGATTTCTGAAGTTCGGGTTTTCGATTATTCCGAATTTATTTAGAACGAAATTGAAATGGTATATAAAAGTTACCGGAAATTCCGATATATAAAATATTAGTTGGTATTAGAAACTTTATCTTGCAATTTTTTCTTATAAGAAATCTCTTTTGGATTTTCTTGCATTTTTCTGCAAAATTTCAAAAATATAGAAAAATACTGTGAAAATTTCCATTATATCTAAATTTGGAACAGGAGATTATAAACTAATGTAATTTCCGAAATTCCGCCAATTTCGAGGCATTCCGAAATAGGAATGAATTTTTGCATTCCGAGATTTTTGGAACGGAAATTAGAACCTATTTTTTACTTAAAAAAATTGATTTTTTTTCGAAAAAGCCATTTTCAATCCATTCCGTCTAATTTCCACCCCAAGGTAAACTTTAATTCTAAATATATAAGCAACGTTTGTATTGATTTATAATTTTACTTTCCAAAAAAATTAAACATTATTTTTATTCTTAAATTTTTGGCTCATAATATATTTTTCCGGAAACAAAATAAAAATAAATTGCAATGCTTCCATAGATTAATTCTATAATACTTAGCACGCACTTTTTACAAATATATAAAATTTATATTTATCTCTTCTCGTATAATTTATGTATGAAAGAAATAGATCACAAAACAAAAATAACCAAATTATGTTAATTGAAAAGAAATCAAAAAAATAAAATAACAAAGTTGAGGAAAAACTTAATATAAGCAGGTTATATTAGAGGAAAATAACAAAGTTGCTTTCAAATCTAAAAAAATAAAAATAAAAATGAATCCCAATTATTTTATTTGAATTAGAGGAAAACTATGATTTTTTGTCGATTTTTTTCTTTGTTTAATGTTTATTATTAGTAGTAATTTGCCAACTTTGACCTTATTTAGTGGAAAATGTAATTCAATTTTGCTGATCTCCGTTAATACTTAACGGAAGTTTCAATACAAGGATGACACTGAGATGGGATTGGAAGATAAGGGACCTTAATGATACATTTCAGAAATGAGGGACTATAGTGGGATGAAACCTAAACATGAGGGACTAACAATGACATTTGGCCTTAATTATATGTGTACCTTATGTGCCATGTCAAATACTTTCATTTGCTATATTTGTAGTTTATGGGTCAAAATATCCGTTTCTTATACTTGTTATTTATTACTGTACAAATAACATTCATTTTTATCAAAGTGGATGTTCTTATCTCTATCTCTATCTTTATCTTTATTTTTACAACTTTAAATGTATCAATGTGTTTTTTCTTTAACAGTTTTGTGCTTCCTACTATGCTCCTTATAACAAAGATATGCCATCAATTAGTTAGGGCCAATTGTAATAACAAAAATGAAAATAATATATTAACATAGCTTAACAATTTAGTTTAAATATCAAATGTCTTTTTATGTGCTATATTTATATTAAGGTGAGAGTTTATTTTCTTGTTATTGTCATTTTTTCCACATATTGAAATTTTTGAGGTAAAATAATTATAAGCATATTTATAAGCATATATGCTTATAACTACATTTGAAGAGTTTTTCAATGATATATTATAAGCATATATTTGTAAAAATTAATTTTGAAACGAATCCTTTTATTTTAAATTAAATATTAGATACCTAAAGTAGTTCCAAATTGTATATTAGTTCTCATATACATTTTATCACATAAATTCCACAAATATGAATATGTAATAATGTAAACTCAAACTAATTATTATTTATATTATGTTATATTAAACGTATGACAATCTTTTCGTACATTATAATTTATTTCGAAAGTCGAAGTTTATTTTCTTAAATTCTCAAATAAAATGTATTTCATACAAAACTCATGATAGAGTTTTTAGTGACATGTCATAAGCAAGTAAGTGAACTTTATCGGTTTAGTTAAGATTACTTAGAAATACAGAATAAAATTAAAAATAAATACTGATAACCAATATATAAGAAATATGTCTAGAAATAAGATGAAATAGATGTGAATGACGACTAAGATTGCTTTTAAAATATCGGAGTTAAATAAATTCTTAATTTTATCGTTATTTATGCATTTTATTAGTATAAGTGATAATATGATTTAAGCATAGTCAATTATGTTAAAAAAAATATAAAAACATGATAAGTATGTTACTTACTTTTTAGTAATTAAATTTTAATGTCAAAGACATGTTTGTATACTACAAAATATGTTAAAAGTTGTTTTTTTTTCTTGGTTATCGTTCTTATTTTTATATATGAAATCTCAACAATTCTTTTTCTTTAGAATGAAATTTCAAGAGTTTTCCAATGATCTTGTATAAGCATATATATGTAAAATTTTATTTAAAATCAATCCTCTTGTATTAAATTAAGCATTAGATACCTAAAGTAGGTTCAAATTTTTAATTAATTCATATATATTGTTTTTTCGTAAATTTCACAAATATGAAAATATAATAGTGTAAACTCAAATTAATTACTATTTATTAATACCAGTACTAATATTTATATTATGTTTTATTAGAGTATGATCATCTTTTAGTATATGATAATTTCTTTGAGAAGTCAAAGTTTATTGTCTTAATTTTTTAAAAGTAATAGAGTTTTTCAGTGACATATCACAAATATATAAGTGAATACGTTCATGTAAAAAGAAGTTTTAGCTGAATATTAGAAACTTAATGTACTTTTGATTTTCAAATTGGTGAACTTTTCATTGTAGATGCCAAGTTATATTAAGGAATATTTTAAAAATAATAAAATTAAATTAAAAATAAATACTCATACATAAGAAATATGTCTAGAAATAAGAAAAAATAGTTGTAAATGACTAAGATTGATTATAAATATTGAGGTTAATTATTAAATATTATTTACTGTCGTTATTTATATGTTTTGTTAGTATACGTGATTACATGACATCAATTATGTAAAAAAAACATAAAAACATAATGAGTAAATAAATGATAATGTATATGAGGTGTATACGTATAATTAGAGCGAAGGAAGGTCAATATAGTTTACTTAAAAAATATAAAAATATAATGAGTAAATAAATGATAATGTGGCACTTCAAGATTGCTCCGGAATGCGGGAAGTGTGGTCAAACACTCCTTTTCTCCTCCCTGACCTCGACACTCAAGCTACAATGTGGCAGCTTATATTCATGTGGAAAAAACATCTTTCTTCCGACACCATAATTCTTGCTGCCATTACCGCCTGGAGTGCATGGTTTCGTCGGAACCAACTTCTACATGACGGCACCTTCTCGATCTCAACGGACATTCTATCTTGGAGTACGGCGTTCATCGAATCCTATTCTCAAGTGAACCATCTACTCCGTCCGCATCAGGTAATACAAACGCATAGAGCGACATGGCTCCCTCCTCCTCCGGGAACGATCAAACTCAACGTCGATGCAGCCTTCCCTCATGGTCAAGATTTCTATCGGGTTTCTCTGGTGGCGCGTGACTCCGGAGGGAGGTGTCTATGCTGCCAAGTCTGACAGTTAATGGGCAGACCGCAACCAGTTGATGGAGAAGCGCAAGCGGCCAGGATTGCGGTGGATTTAGCCCGGCATAAAGGATGGAACTCGATTATTGTGGAAGGAGATTGCCTTCAAATCTTTAGTGACCTCCGCAATTGTAGCAGGTCACTGGTTAGTTATGGTGCTATTCTTGATAGTATTGCTGGTTTGGTTCAATTTTTCGCTCATTTAGAATTTCAATTTGTTAAGCGTACTGGCAATAGGCTAGCTCACGCTTTGGCGTCTTCTAATTCTCTTGTTTGTAATGAAGGATCTGTTATTCCTTCGGATTTGCCGACTGTTGCCTGATTTATGCATTTGAGTTTCGAAAAAAAAAAAATGATAATGTATATTACTTATTTTTAGTAATATAATGGTAAGGGTAAATTCCACTTTCTCCTTTATACTTTGGCTCGATATCACTTTACCCCCTTATTTTCTCGATTGCATTAATTTGTCCCCTGTAGTTGAAAAATTGTCTCAATGTGACCCTCGTCATTAGTTTTAAGGTCTTTGACCTTAACACCGTTTGATCTATGTATGAAAAATACAAAAAAAAAAAAAAAAAAAAAAAAAACCACCCCTCCCACTTTAAATAATTATTAATAAAATAAAAAAATTAAAAATTAAAAATGACTTTGAATTTTTTAATTGAGGGCTCCATGTTTAATGTATTTTTAATGGGGAAATATGCAATACCCCCTCAAATGGAAAATATTATGAGTAAAACCCATTTGACTTTTAAAATTTTTGCACAAACCCAAAATCCAATCTTAATTAGTGAAACCCCCTCAACAAATGTGATAAGCCGAAATTACCCTTATAGGTAGTTTTTTTTTAAATAATTGCAATATTTATTTTCCATAACCTCTCACGTGATTGTAGGATTACATTAATTCTCTCTTTAAATCTCCATATTTCTCTCTTTCGTTATCTCTCTCCTCTCATTCTCTCACAATTTTTTTTTCACGCTCCTTCCTCCATATATATTAAAAATTCTTCTGTAATTATATGTGTTCTCTTGAATCTTTGAAGATTGTTGGAAGAATTGTAAGTCTTTGATTCAGTTACAACAATGGCATGTAATTTGAGAAATCTTCAGTTAATCTTCAGTTAATGATTCAGTTAAATCTTCAGTTGTGTTTTGTTATCTATGTTTGTATATGTGCACTTATGTATGTGCTTTGAAAATTGTTCCATCCTGCACCTTTTAATGTATATAGTGTTGTTCTATGTTCCCGTTCTTCAGAGAAGCCGATGCTTGGTCTTTTTGGTTATGTTAAGTAGTTTACTGTAAAAAGTATTAATGTAATGTAATATTTTCTTTTCCTTTCCAGATCTGAAGCAACGGGAGTAAAGTGACTATATTCTGATTTGAATATGACTATTGTTGATTCATTCAATTAGTGATTTATGAATTCGAATCACGAATAATAGAGTTTCTGATGATGAAGAGTGGTTCCGATCAATTTTCACGAATTCAAAGTAGGAATATGTCATTCTCTATTATTCATGAAGCTACAGAGAATATGACTATTGTTGAATATGACTATAGTCATATTCGAATATGACTATAGTCATATTCGACTATGTTCCTCTCGTTTCTCACCCCAATTGCAAATCCTTCTATCTTCTCGAATATGACTATAGTCATATTTGACTATGTTCCTCTCGTTTCTCACCCCAATTGCAAATCCTTCTATATTCGACTATGTTCCTCTCGGTTTTTGGAATATGACTATTGTTGAAAATGATTGTAGTCATATTCGAATATGTTCTATATTCTCGTTTCAAGTTGACTTGTAATAACAAGATTTAAATTGTGGTTTTTTGTGATTTTTTTTGTGTGGATGTTGATTGCATTGTTTCCCTAAACAATAGGGAATCTTAGTTTTTTATATAATTTGGTACATGACTTTACCGCACTATATAATCAGAATTTTGAAGTTAAAAATTTAAAAAAGTGCAATATAAAGAAAGAATATGACTACAGTTGATATAGTCACATATAGTCATATTTGACTATATTCTTATTCAACTATAGTCATATTCGGCTTAGTACATTTGTCGGGGGAAAAAAAATCAATTTTTCGTTTAAAAAAATTTAAGAAAATATGCCTATAGTCATATTCAACTATAGTCATATTCGGCGTAGTAAACTTGTTGGGGGAAAAAATAATTTTTCGTTTAAAAAAATTTAAGAAAATATGCCTATAGTCATATTCAACTATAGTCATATTCGGCGTAGTAAACTTGTCGGGGGAAAAAATCAATCTTTCGTTTAAAAAAAATTAAGAAAATATGCCTATAGTCATATTCAACTATAGTCATATTCGGCGTAGTAAACTTGTCGGGAAAAAAAATCAAATTTTCGTTTAAAAGAATTTAAGAAAATATTAAAAAAATATGAAAAATAAAAAATAATTAAAAAATTAAAAAAAAAAACTTCATCTGCACGTGAGTTTTGATTTTGTATGTGAAGAAGCAATTTTTTTTCTTTGTTGTTGATTTTATGGAGCATATTAAGCTGATTTTTTTTTTTTTTTTAATTAGTTGGCTAATTTTAAGGAATTGGAATATTGAGTTGGAAAAAAATTGCTATTATTTTGGCATTATTTAAGGAAAGCGGACGTGCATTATTGTGGTGGATTATTGGGTAGGAGATTTTCTAATTTCAAAGGGTAATATTGGAATGAATATTTATAGGGGTTTATCACAAAGAAAGATTTAAGGGTTGGACATATCACTATTTATTACTCATCCAAGGGGTGTATTGCTAAAGACCCCATTTTTAATTTTACTTAGTCTTATTATATACTCCATTTGTCTTATATTAGATGTCGTTTTGACTTTTGAGTGGTTGCACGCATATTAAAAAACTCAATAAATATGCGTAGATTATACCTAAAATAACATAGTAAATACTAAAATACTCTTGTCATTAAGTATTTTTGTATTAAATAATTAAGAGTGACAATGGGCAATAAAAATGCAATTAATGTTTTATTGGAATACTAAAATGACATATAATTTAGGGGAAAAAAAAGCCCAAAAAGACAAGTAATATGAGACATAGGGAGTACTTAATAATTAGTCTTATTGTTTATTTAAGTAAATTTTATAAATTTTATACTGTAACAAACGTCAATATTAATAAAAAAAAATTATAAAAATAAAGAAAAAGTTAAGTAATATACGTGGATGATAAAAAATATTTTAAATTTTGCTTTAAAAAAAGCAAGTAAATATGATGTGTATACGTTTAATTAGACGAAGAGAGGTCAATGTAGTTTGCTCAACATTTGGTGAGAGGTAAAAACCAATGTTATTAGGACCGGACCGGAATAGACCGGTCCGACCGCGACCCGCAACAAAAGTGGTCCGATCTGGTGCCTAAAACCGGCCAAATCAAGAACCCGGGCCAAATCACAAAAATCCGGTTCGACCGGTGGAAACTGGAAACCGGTCAATGACCCCGGTTTTCATCTAAAACACTTCGTCGGTGGCTATTGTCGGCGGGATTTGGGTGAAATTCACCGAGGATGGCCGGATATAGTTGGAACAGGCAATGGGTGGCCAAAGTTCAGTGAAGCAGGCTATGGGTGGCCGGAATTGCACAGATCAGGCGGTGGGTGGCCGGAGTTCGACGGAAAGAAGAAGATGGAAAAAAAGAAAAATAAATAAAAAGAAAACAGAGTGAGGAAGTAGAAATATTTTTGAGGAAGAAAGACAGAGAAAGTGATGAAGATGAATGAGCAAGTGATGGGAGAAGAAAAAGTGGAGTGAACAAAGAGGAGAGAAAAGGTAGAAGAGAAAAATAAGAAAAAAAATATAAAAGAAAAAAGGGTGTTGGGATAATACCGAAAGAAAATAGATGATATATAAAAAGTAAATAATAAAAATAAAGAGAGAGTGAAACATAAAAAATATATATAAAATATAAATTTAAAATATTAAAATTAATAAAATAATTAAACTAATAAAAAATCCGGGTCGAACCCGGTTGAACCGGTCCAATCATGACCCGACCGCCTATTCGGTTTTGTGTCCATTCCGGTTTTGAAAACATTGTTAAAAATATAATTTCAAAAAAAAAGTGAATGATCAAATGAGTTAGGGCTTAGCTACTATCCAAATTCAAGGGAGATATGCATTTTTTTTCAAATTAGAGGCAGTCTAGCTGTAATACACCAAATATCAAGGTCTTGATGTAGTAAATTTACATTTTATATAAGGAAATTGTTGGTAAATTTGACCGGAGTGATCATAACGTACGAGTAACACATAATAAATACATAATTGATTCAAATAATAATTAAGCAGATAAATTCAAGATAATGAAAATTATCAACCATCACAACAAAATAAGAGAAATTTTAATGTGTGCATTTTCCATGCATGAATTAAAAATAACAATTTATTTAGTTATTTTCATGTGATTGTATATACTTATATAAATACATAATTGATTCAAATAATAATTAAGCAGATAAATTCAAGATAATGAAAATTATCAACCATCACAACAAAATAAGAGAAATTTTAATGTGTGCATTTTCCATGCATGAATTAAAAATAACAATTTATTTTAATGTGTGCATTTTCCATGCATGAATTAAAAATAACAATTTATTTAGTTATTTTCCTGTCATTGTATATACTTATTAATATCAATTTTAGAATAATTTTATTTCATCGCACCTTTTGATACAATAGGTAGAACAAAATCTTTTGTACTTATTTAATTTTATTTAAAAAAAATTCTTTTGTAAAATATATTGTGTAACTTTTATTAATTAATAATAAGTTATATATATTAAGTGAAATCGCATGTAATCACATGCAATGCACGTGGTGCTTGCTAGTTTTAGCAAAACTATGATTTGTTTTGGAAAATTTCCCCCGAGTTTAGAAATTTTAAAACTCAGTGTGATTTTCAAAACTTTTCCAAAATTTCAAAATTTCCAGCAGCACTCTAAATAGAAATAATTTTCAGATTCCAAATATTTTGGAATTATAATTGGAATTGAAATTAAATTTGGAAAATGAAAATTTTCTGAAAAAGCTAATGCCACGGACTTTCACCCGTACTAAAAATTATAAACTATGTACTATTCCATATCAAAGTTATTGCATAATTGAGTAGCAACTGACAAAAAATTAACCTAAAAGGAAACGAAAACAAAAATCAAACTGAAACTAAATTAACTTAACTACTACTCTAGTCCTAAAATAAAATAAAAACCAAAATATGGCCGTCCGAGAAATACACTAGGATTTCGGATAACTGAGTACTATTCGCCCAAAATATGGTCGAAAAGTGATGGGCATTTTTGCCATTCAGCCAAAATTATAAACTATGTACTATTCCATATAAAAGTTATTGCATAACTGAGTAGCAAGTGAAAAGAAATTAACCTAAAATAAAGCCGAAGTAAACTCTAAAAATCAACTGAAAAGAATCTAACCTAATGGTACTTCTAACTATTTGTCCTGTAACTAAAATCAAAAATAAATTCAAAATAAAGCTAGATTAATTTGGTGGTGGAAAGAAGATCTCCTCAGCCTTCCTCTTTGAGGTGAATTTCTCCTCGACATCTGCCGGAACATTAAAAGCCGCCTGTAGAACTTCGGGCGAAAGCGCCTTCCAAACTGAAGTCCGTCCAGCCAAATGAGTGAAAATAGGACTGCAAATATCACAACAAAACACACATTTAAGAAGTTAGCAAAAAGAAAAAAGAAAAAAAAAAAAAGGAACTCCTTGTATAAATTAAATAAGGATAGAGAATCAAAAATATTTGAATAGAACTTACTTTGGAGTAGTGATGATGGAGAACCAGTCCATACCCTCGGGATCAGCAATCTTGGAGACAACAAAGAACCTAGGCACAATGAATAGATCACCAGCCTTAAGCCTCGTCTCGAGCACACGTTTCCCATCGACACCGACAACTTGGACACGGCCACTTCCCCTTACAATGTAAGTAACCTGCAAAGCAGAGTCACAAGAGAAACCTGGAGAGCACATTGCACTACCGTCTAACCTAACAAGATCTGCACCGAGCCCAACTTCACCGACCAACGGTAGATTCTTAGTGTTGAGAACCACAACTTTGCCACCATTCTTGATGTCCACATCCAACGGAGCTTCCTCGCAGTTCAACGCCATTCCGTTGTAGTGCTCGATTTTGGGCTCGGGCATCTTGAAGGTGGAATCGAGCTTGACAATCCCGTTTCCTGATTGGCTGCCGACGAGTGTCTTGACGGTGCTCTCTTCCAAGTCCCATGCTCTGCCAACAAACTCCGTTGAGAATCCGGTGAAGATTCCGTTGGGACCGGTTAAGAAGAAGTCGGTGAAGGAGCCGGATTTGTGGGCCTTTGAGGTGTCGCCGAGGAAGAGAATGACTAGCTCCGTGTCTTGTTTGTTGTACCACCAGGTGACTACTCCGAAGGGGAGGGCTATGGCGTCTCCCTTCTTTATTGGGATCACCTTTTCTTCTTTTTCCGGGAGGACTATACCGGCTACTCCACTACCTATATCAATTTCATAAGTTCAATTCGTCAAACAACTTATTCAAACAGAAAATAACGCGGGAATACACAAACTGAAAAAAAAAAATTAAAAAAAATACAGAGTGATCAAAGCAGAAATCAACACCAGAAAGATGAAACTCGTTCTGAAAAAGTACATAATCGAAAAAACAGGCAATCTGAATTGTGAATATATATACCTTGAAGCACGTAAGCAACCTTGGCAGAATCGGAGTATCGAGGCAGAGCAAAGCCGTTCTTCTCAAGGGCGAGCTTTCCGGCGCCGATGTTGCCTTCGCGGAGCATCGGCAACTCGTTAGGGCACCACGCATAGTACGCGCCACCATCTCCGCCGTACAGCTTCTTCGCCAACTGTGGTGTCAAATCAAGCTCCATCTCCCTCTCTGTTTTTCTCTCTTTAAACAAAACACGACGAATAATGGATTAATGCAAATAAATAAAAAGCTTATGTGAAAAGAGAAGGCATATCGCTGGTATTTATAAAGGAGAGAAATCATATAGCAGATAGTATTTGCAGTGGATTATAATTCTATTGAGACACGATTGTTTTGCAACTCTAGGATATATTTTGTACTACTTGTTTTATACGACATGTCTAAATTCTATAAGATAAGAGATATTGAAATAAATATCTTTTATAAGATAAGAGATATAGAGTTATTTAATAATCTAATTATTAAGGATAAAAGGATGTATGAGTTGGATAGTACGAGAACTCGTGAGTCCTGATCCCAGTAAGATTACAATGATTTTATCTTGTGTAATCTCATTATCTAAATCAAGCCAAACTAGATATACTTATATGCAATAATCTATGCTTATATAGTTATATGCATCCAATAGTTGTCATACGTTACATAGTCTATACGTTACATATATCATGGGCAACTGCATATAACTCCAACCGGAAAGACTTAAATGCACGTATATCCATATGCGAGACCAAAAATTAACTATATTATTGTTAAACATAGTAAAATTAACTAAATTACAGTTTAACACAGTAATATTGCTATATTAATCTCTAGCACAGTAATATTAACACAACAAAACTCATTATTATTGTGTAATAGAGTAATATTACTATGTTGCCGTTCAACAAATGTAAACATAATAAAAAACCAAAAGAATTAATATTACTGTGAGTGACAGTAATATTACTATAACAATAGTAATATTACCGTCAACTACAATAATATTACAATAATAGACAGTAATATTATTACGTTAATCCGTGAATAACTCAAACAAACAAAAAATCCAAACAAATTAATAATATTGATGTGGTTGACATCAATATTACTATAAAAACAGTAATATTACCGTCAACCACAGTAATATTATTGTGTTTACAGTAATATTACTACGTTACTCCATGAATAACTCAAACAAAACAAAAAACCCAAAAAAATAATAATATTGATGTTGTTAATATTAATATTATTGTGTTTACATTTATTTTACTGTCAACGACAGTAATATAATTATGTTGACTTGTCAACAAATGAAACAAAATAAAAAAAACAACAAAAAATAAAAAATAATAATATTACATCAATTTACTGTCAACGGCAGCACAATTACATAAATGTATTGTCGACGGCAGTACAATTACGTTAATTAACTGTCATTGACAGTATAATTACGTTAATTTACTGTCAATGACAGCACAATTACGGTCAACGTTTAGCGGCAGACGTAAAAAAAAAAAAAAAAAAAAAAAAACCCAAAAAAAAAAAAAAAAAACTTAAAAAAACACTAAAAAAAGTCAATGCCGGACACCGCAGGAAACCGGTGAAAAAATCCGGAAGAAAAGAAAAGAAAAAAGAAAAAAGAGAAAAGCGAAAAAAAATATTGAAAAGTCAACGCAGGAGACCGGCGTTGACCGCCGGAATCCGGCGTCAAAAAAAAATTGAAATTTTTATTTTTTTGAAAAAAAAAGTTTTGTGTCAAAATTGAATAATTTGTGAAATTTGGGGTCAAATTGAGATTTAATAAAGTTAAGGATGTATTTTTTGAAAAAAAAAGTTTTTGAAACAAAAAAGTCAAAATTGGATTTTTGTGGACAAAATTGATTAAATTGGGGTTACAATTAAGAATTGGGTATAAATGGTTGAGGGTAATATTGACATATACATGAATATTTCCTTTATTTTATAACAAATAATAAATGGATGGATTTATTGGTGAAAGAGATATAGCCCCTAAACCTAAAATAATAAACATGCTTGGTTGGGGACTTATGCACAAAACCCCCAAAAAGATATACTTATACGCATCCAATAATTGGATTACGTAATGCGTTACGTAATACATACACGGGTAATTGGATTTAACTCCAATGAGGAAGACTTAAATGCACATATATCGAGACCAAAAATAATTTCACATGAAGCTCATCCTTCTGGATATAATTTAAACAATTTCATCCCTGAAACATTAACTTAATAATATTACAAATTGACCATAATTTAATACATATATAACATTAATTCCCATTTTCACATTATTAATTTCTAGAACTTTTTTGTTCGTACTGTTGTTTTAATTTTTTTTTTTTAATATATTTTGGTTTAATAACCAAAACAATAATATTTCGTTTTAATAACCAATTTTTTTTAACATGGTCTAACCTAAGCTCTGAAATTACGAAAACGCCACCCCTCACGGTTTAAATAATTATTAAAAAAAAACCAAAAAAAAAAAATCAAGACAACGAGAAAACATAGTCCATCACGCCAGCCACATTTTTTTTTTGTTTTATATATATATAATTATTTAAACTCGGAGGGTGGTTGTTTTGTCATTTTCAAGACTTAGATTAAACGGTGTTAAGGTCAAAGGTCTGAAAACTAACATCGAGGACCACACTGAGACAATTTCTCAACTACATAGGGCAAATCGATACAATCGAGAGTAGAAGCCAATAAATTGATATCGATCCAAAGCCAAGGGGGGAAAGTGGAATTTACCCTTAATATTAATCAATGTTCTAAAAATGGGCCGAGGCGGCCGATTAATCGGTATCTGAGGCGGAGGCGGTCCCAATCCTTTACGGTTTTAGTGTAAAGGTTTGAAAAATCAATTTTTTGCCTATGAGGCGGTTTTAGGAAGTCTGAAGTGGTCAAACCTTTAAAGTGAGCCAAACCCGGTGGCAAAATCGGCCAAAAACCCAGTCCCACTTGGGATGTGGAATGCCCGATTGTGTCGAGCAGAGACCTTTACCGGCGTTGATTCTTGAGCCCGTACCCGAGCTGTCGATGATGAGGAGCGTGAGAGAGAGCTAGGGAGGAGCACCCGGATCACATCGACTCCGACTAGTAAGGTGTTTTCTATCCTTAAACTTTGTGCTAAATTCGTTGGGGGCAACGAAAATTTTAAGTTTGGGGTGGAAAAACTTTTTTTGTTCTTATTTGCTTTAGTTGCGCCTTGGGTTTTTATTTTAGATGTTTTTTTTTATTGCTTTTATTGTTTTAAAAAAATAAAAAAAATAAAAAAATTGCTTGAGTCGAATGCATCGATGAGTTATGATGATGAGAGATGATCAATGTTTGATGATAAGATTGCTTGTTTTGTGTGATAAGGATTAGATTATTGTTTAGCTTTCGATTCAACGGAACTTACAAACGAATTATTGCCAGGAATCACACTTTGTGCATTGCTTTCGTTGAATGTTTTGTATTTTAAATTTGGAATTAATTTGTGTTAGATCATGCTATGTTCGGTTTTAGAACTCACCTTAGGAAATTTATGATACGAAGTATTGGGTAGTGAGTGATTTGGTGCTTAAAGTGTTGATTTATTGTGGTTTAGGTATAAATTGAAGAATTGGATAAATAGGGCGTCCAAACTGCAATTTTGGAGAAAATATGGGCGAGAAATTGAAGAATTAAAAAATCTGAAGAATTAGAGCCCAGACGGCCGTCCGAGAAATACACTAGGAATTCGGACGCCCGTCCGAATATTTTCATGGGAGAACAGTCTCTGGAATTGAGACGGCCGTCTGGAAATGGAACTGCAAATCCAGACGGCCGTCCGAGAAGACGTAGAGGCGCAGTAAATGAACTCTAATTGCACAAGGAAACTACATTCTCCTCCATGTTCCACCCTATATAAGACGAATTCAAGCACGCAATTGAAGAAACTTTTTACGCAATTTCAAGAGCAAAGAAGCAATAACGAAGACGAAGAATTCGAAGACTCCAAACATAGATTTATCGTCTATGATATATTTTACTTGCGTTTTTACTTTAATCATGAGTAGCTAATTTGTTTATTTCTAGGATTTTATTTTGAACCCTATGTGAGATTTATGAACCCAATTCTATGATTTTATGCAAGTTTTAATTCTGGATTTTTTCTTCTACTTGTTTTATTAAGTTCATGAAACTGGCCACTTTATGTGCTTTTATGTTATTGTTAATCGCACGAATCGGAATGTCGGGTTAATAATTAGAACTGTGATAGAAGAGCATTTGTGGTATTAACACAGGAATATAGTTAATCTCTTAGGTAGCCATTATTGATATTTATGCTTAATGTTGTGTTCTATAATTAATTGCATAGGAATACAGTAATTGAATCTAGAATATTAGAATCGTAATACACGCGGAAGCGGATTATGATTAATTTAGCATCTCATATTAATAATCCAAGTTAATTACTTGCATAATTGAAGGAATTGGGTGATTAATAATCACATAGAAGGGAGAATAAAATTCTAGGCTTGCTTTATCTGATTAAATCTTTGTTTTAAATTGCTTTCGTGCTCTTGTATTTTTAATTTGCTTTAATTTAGTTTAGTTAATCTATATATATATATATATATATATATATATATATATATATAAAGACAACCTATGCCATAATATTGCGACACATGGCGCTTAGGGTTTCAAAATCCGAAGGGTATTTTTGTATTTATTTGATAATCTTAGGACTATTTTTAGATTAAAAAAAAACCAACTCACGCAACTTTTCAATCTGAACGTTCGTGTAATTGCTCTTGGCGTCTTCTCGCCTCAACTTCTTCCCCATTAATAAATCTACAAAATACTGCTTGATCTTCCGCTGGATTGTTGGTTCTAGTATTTTCCAGCAATGTTTGGTATGAAACGTGGCGCTTTAGGGTTTCAAAACTCCAGGGAAAATTTTATAATTTTTTGATAGTCGTAGGATTATTATGCAACATACAAAACACGTTGGTATAACTCCGTCACAACATACATGTGTTCCATTATTTTTAAATGTCCAATAGATTTTGCAAAAACAAAAGTTATTTATTTTACGCAAAGGTACTATATAATTAATCTTCACTTTTTTCCCTTTTTTTTCAATTACTCCATGTTATGTTTAGATGTAGTTTCTTGATTTCATGCAATTTTACATGTTAAATCTTTTGGTCTTGTGTACTATGAGTGAATTTATACGAAGTAATAGAATTGTTTTTGTTGAACCTATATTAATTGTGTAGTGGTTCAAGGGGTA
>NW_012194001.1:0-31057 GCF_000504015.1 Erythranthe guttata
TATATATATAATAATAATAATGATAATAATAATAATAATAATAATAATAATAATAATAATAATAATAATAATAATAATAATAATAATAATAATAATAATAATAATAATAATAATAATAATAATATTACTGTTTGGGAAAGTAATATTATTGTTTGGG
Organism: Erythranthe guttata; assembly: GCF_000504015.1. The sequence goes on from NW_012194001.1 coordinate 158, forward strand.
ACAATAATATTATTAATATTACTATGTAAATATTAATATTAATATTATCGTCTTGGCCTGCAGTATTAATGTGTTAATATTAACTAGCATTTTCCCCCGTGCGATGCACGGGATAGCATTTCAAATGAAAATGATGATTAGTTTAATACATGATAATTACAATTATAATAAAATTTATTAGTGATATCGATAACAACGTCAACATTTATACGGATTTAATAATACAAAGTCATTAAAAAAATTATAAAAAATTAATTGTCAATCATTAAATAAATGAAGCATATTTTTTATTAGAAAAATAGGCTGGAAAATAATAATAATAATAATAATAATAATAATAATAATAATGATAATAATAATAATAATTAAAAAAAATAGATGTAGTGGATTATGATTGTGCTAGCCGAGATTTGATGTTAAAATAATTAGAAAAAAATAGCTGCAAAATAAGAGATAAAAAATATATTTAGACATAAATTAATTTATTTTTACAAATATGACATTAGTGTTCCTTAGGTTACCCTAGCGTTTCTTTCTTTTATATATAAGATACCTTCGGTCGCACGAGAGACTTATATTCCAGAAAAAAAAAATTGTGAAGAAAAATGAAATCAAAAAGTTGTGAAAATTGAGGTTAATATCATATTTTTGTTCAAATACGGGGTCAATGTGCAATATTGATGAAGTTAGTATAATGGATGAAATTGATGATAATTATATTGAAGGGTATTATAAACAAAAGACAAGTGGATGAGTTTATGTGCGAATCTTTTTTTTTTTTTTTTCTTAATATATGTGCATTTAAGGCTATGTTTGATAAAATTAAACACTGAACACTGAATGCTGAATATCCATCTTAACAATTAAGAGCGGTTTCTGAATACTGAATGATGAACGTTTAAGTTTGTTTGATAAGTGTATCATTGTTATAACTGAATGATGTAATTTTACTAATGATGTAATTTTACTATATTGTCCTTCAAAATTGTTCAATACGATTTTACTAGTTGAATACAATAATGTTTAACTAAATATTTTTCTTTGTCTTGTAAATATTAGATCATATTCTTAGTATGACATATATATATAAACAATATAAATCTTGATTTTCACCAAAATATCTCCCTCCAAAAATATTCACCTTAATTCCACTTTGCACCCTTGAAATATACCATTTTGGCACTTTGCATCCTCGAAACAAATTAATAGCACATTTGCACCCCTCAAAACACAGTATATCATGCATAATGCACTCCACATGAGTCTTCAAAGCTAATAAAAGGTAGTAATTTAATATTTTTAGTGGTATTTAAAAATTATATTTTTTATTAGAAAAAAATATTTTGCAAAAAAAAAAAAAAAAACATTCCTTCAACTATTTTGGTATCAAGTTATTTGAAAATCATATTTTCTTCCAAATATTTCAACCTGATATTTCCACCAATTAAAATAAAATATCTATTAATCGAAATTTAGTGATAAAAGTTTATTCGATTTTATTTTGTAAGAAAATATATTTTTTCTTCAATTATCCGATGTGATTTTTAATTTTTGCACTTTGTGTGCTCGAAATAAGGTTGGAGGTTGAAGAAAATAACAATCTAATTTGATATTTTGTAACACGGGAAAAAAAATCAATAAAAAAATGAATTATCCTTTATTATTCAATTAATTGTGTATTGTGAATGCTTTATCGTGTTTTCAATGTGCAAAGTGCTATTATTATTTTTTAAGGATGCGAAGTGCTAAAATGTTCCATTTCAAGGGTGCCAAGTGGAATTAAGACAAAATATTCATAAAGACCAAATTTTTTTCACTCTCTATTTTCACTCTCTATTTTCATTACAATTTTTTTCACTCTCTATGCTGAACGTTAATCTTCTTTCACTCTCTATTTTCATTACAATTTTTTTCAATTATAGAAATTTTTTACTCTTATTTGGGTTTAATGAAAATTGATTAACGGGGGGCATGGGTTCAATATTTGACAAGAAAAGAAGAAAAAAATGGGTTAAACATGAAATACTTAAATCTCAATAGGGATAAAATAGTCTAAAATCCCTTCAGTGTAGTACTAAATGAATAAGTCCAATCTTTTTGACTTAATCGATCAGCAATGAATTGCTTCGTTCAGAGAATTGTACCAAACACTATGAACAATATTGTGCTGACCGAATAAGTAATTTTTTCCACTCAAAGGCCATTAAGCACTAATCAAACATAGCCTAAGTCTCTTGCCATGGGCATATATGCAATTCGCCCCACTAAATCATTGGCATAAACAAAATGGGGCGTTTGTGAAATGCTATTATATCCTTAGACGGTTGGAGGGTTCAACTCGGGTGTTATCATTTTTTTTTATCTTATTTTATAATCAGGATCCACTACAAATAAGTCCATTATCCTATATTTTATTTATAAAGGGGTCCAGACAAAAAAACTATTTTACAAAAAAATCCATCATCCCATACTTATTCATAAAGGGGTTCGTCCAGACAGAAAACTCTTCATAAAAAAGTTCACACATTGTCCAGAGATGTATAAATGACTAAAATATCCCCTCACATTTTAATATACTGTAATTTCATCCTTTAATTTAATTTAACCTCAAATTGACCCCAAATTTCACAAAGTATTCAATTTTCACCATCCAAAACTTAATTTGGAGTACAATTTCATCCATCGCCGCCGTTGACCGCCGGTTTCCCGTCGGTCAACAACGTTGACTCTTTTTTTTTTCTCCTGATCTTTTTGCCGGTTTCCGGCATTGACTTTTTCAATTTTTTTCCCTTTCTCCTGATTTTTTTGCCGGTCAACGCCGGTCTCTGGCGTAGACTTTTTTTTTTCTCTCCTAATTTTTTCCGCCGTTTTCTAGCGTTGACTTTTTCAAAAAAAAAAATTTAGAATTTTTTTTACTTCAACACATTTGCCCTTGTTTAAACATCAATATTGATGTGCTTGACAGTCATATTAACTACTGTTTAACACAATAATATTAACTATACTATAATTTAACACAATAATATTGTTATATTACTTTCTGTCACAGTAATATTAACACAACAAAAATCACTATTATTTTGTGATAGAGTAATATTAAATGTTGTCCATTCAATAAAGGCGAACATAATAAAAAAAACCAAAAGAAGTACTCTCATCCAAAGTAATGTTACTGTAACAATAATATTACGGCTTAATCTCACTTTGCACTCTTGAAATATACCATTTCGGCACTTTGCACCCTCAAAAATAATAATAGCACTTTGCACCCTCAAAACACAATATATCATTCAAAATGCACCCTGAATTGAATAATAAATGTAATTTCATTTTTCAATGGTGTTTTTTTTCGGGGTGACGAAAAAAAATTGTTATTTTCTTGAACCTCCAACCTAATTTCGAGCTGACAAAGTGCGAAAAAATAAAAATTACACGGAATTATTTAAAAAAAACTATATCTGCTTACAAAAAAATAAATGAAATAAGCTTTTACCACTAAATTATTCGATTGATGGATCTTTTATTTTAATTGGTTGAGAATACTAGGCAAATATATTTGGAAGAAAATATGATTTTCAGATAACTTGATAACGGAATAACTGAATGATTTTCTTTTTGCATAAAATATTTTATTTTGATAAAAAATAGAATTTTTAAATATTTTGATGAAATGTATTTTTATTTTTACATATTATAGTTTGAAAATGATTGATGATTAAAAAAAAATATTTCACATTCCACATCCTAAAAAATATCACTAAAAATATTAAATTATATTGTTTAGCTTTAAAAATTCATCTGGGAGTGCATTAAGAATGATTTATTGTATTTTGAGGATCAAAGTGCTATTAATTTGTTTCGATGGTGCAAAGTGCCAAAATGGTATATTTCAAGGGTGCAAAGTGGAATTAAGCCATAATATTACTATAACAACAATAATATTACTGCAACCACCGTAATATGTTTCTGTTTACAGTAATATTATAATAGTAGATAGTAATATTATTACGTTAATCGGTCAATAAATCAAACAAAACAACAAAGCAAAAAGTAAAAATAAAAAATAATATTAATGTGGTTAACAGTAATATTATTGTATTTACAGTAATTTTGCTGTCAACAACAGTAATATAATTACGTTGACTTATCTACAAATGAAACAAAATAAAAAAAATACCAAAAAATAATAATATTGTTGTGGTTGATATTAATTGTACTGTCGGTGACAGTACAATTACGTAACTAGCAACCACAGTATAATTACCGTGAATGACAATAATATAACGGTCAACATTTGGCAGCGATCGTAAAAAATAAAAGGATAAGAAAACCACAAAAAAAAAAAACAACGCCGAAAACCGGCGGCGAAAAAAAACAGACAGGAGAAATAAAAAAAGGCATTGCCGGAAATCAGTGGCAAAAAAATATTTCAAAAAAAAAAAGGTTAAAATAGAAAAAAAAAATCAAATTGAATTTTTGTGGTCAAAATTGATTAAATTGAAGTTACAATTTTGAATTTTTGTGGTAAAATTGATTAATCATAGCTCCGACGATCCGCCATCGGAGAAAAAATAAATGTGAATGACAACTAATGTTGAAGTTAACTAATGCTTAGTGAGGTAATTAAACGGAGATCCGACAACCTGCCGCTGAAAAAAGAAAAAAAAAGATGTCAACCAATGCTAAAGTTAACTATTGTTAATGTTAACTAATATCGAGTCAGTTAATCAGAGATTCGATGACCCACCACCGGAAAAAAAAATTAAAAGAAGAAAATATGGAATGTAAAATGTTAAATAATATTGAAGTTAATTAATGTTGAATTAGATAATCAAAGCTCCGACAACCTAAGGCCACTGCCGCAAAAAAAAAATCAGGCCGGGCCAGAGAGGACTGATCTGGTGGGCTGCTGGGAGGGGATGGTTATGGGTTGGGCTTATTTCAAATAGAAATATGTAGGGTTATTTTGGAAATTCATGTTTTTGTGGGTTTATTTAAAATGATAGTTAAATGGTGGGTTGATTTGTAATAAACTTCACTCCATGGACCGAGCTCAAATTCACCCTAAAAAAATTCAATGTTAGACATCAAATGTTTTTTTTTTTTTGAGTACCATAAAACCAAGTGTAGATTTAAGAATATGGAAAAATGGAAGGAAACATATTGATCCGAATTTTGATTCCTACACAAAGTATCCCACAATAAAAGGTTCCAAATATTTTATTTAAATAAACTTAAAAAATATGTTTATATTCTCAAATCTTGTTATATGGCCAACTCAGTAGTTAGTCTGCATAATTTTCATTTGAATAGTTGAAATAACGCAAGTAAATCAAATCATACAATGGCATGCAAACTGAATTTAGAAACAAAATATTATATATTTTAATTCATAATCCCCAATGTTTGAACATGGTAAGATATATGGAAAAAAAAGATGTATAAATACATATTAGTTACTAACATATTATATAGTACACAGATTAGAAGAAATGTTGAAAAGGGGCAAGAAGAGGGATGCCAGCAACGCACAGTCCGAAGGCGACGAACAACCTCAAACTAATTTATTTTTTTAAATACACCCCTATTTCAAAATATAATACGACTCACGTCTCTAATCCTTTTTAATCTCTCATTTGCCTTTTATGCCCTAAATTTAACATCTATACAATGTTCTCTCTATATCTCTCTCTTCTTTTTTACTCTCTCTCTCTCTCTCTCTCTCTCTCTCTCTCTCTCTCTCTCTCTCTCTCTCTCTCTCTCTCATGCCGCCACTCCAATCCATGGTTGAGGGAGGCAGTGGCTATGGTGGTGGTGGCAGTAGGGGAGGCGGCGACATCGCGGTGTTGGAGGTTATGGTGGTTGCGATGGTGGTGGTGGGGCACCATTGTATAAGATCAGTTCTATGGTGGGAGGCGGCGACTATGGCGGCTAGGGTTTAATTTTAGCTCGACGGCTAGGGTTGGTGGGGTGGGACGGATTTAAGATTTTTCGATTTGATGTCTACATATGTCTGTGAGTGACTATGGGTGTCTGACAGCTAGAGTTCAAATGAGGAGCTAGGGTCTTCAGAATATGTGACTACAAATGACTATGGGTGACTACAATTACTAAGGTTTCCTACAGGTCTCTATAGATGACTATGAACGAAAAAAATAAAAATAAAATCATAACTTTTAATATTATGTAGAAAAAAGGATAATAAAAGAATAGATCTTTATAATAGTGAAAAAGTACGAAAATGAAAAAGAGAAGAGAAATAATAATAAAAATGCTAGATGCAAAAATAAATAAATGTTAAACGCGGCATAAAAAATAATAGATGCAGTTTATATATTAATTGGTGCAAATTTCATTTTGCGTGTTAAGCGAAATTTTGCAATGAAACTTAAAAAAAAATGTGAAAAAGAGGTTTAGTTAAGCTTGTCATTTAGTTTTAATAAGTTTTGTCACGAGGGTATATATTTTAGGGATAATTAGTAAGAACACCCAACTCATTTACTTATATTAAGGTGGATGTAACCCTTTAGTGAGACTCCCCTAATTAGTTAATTAAAAAAATATTTATTAAAATTTAAAGTAAGCTCACTAATTTACCCTTCTATCAATAATATATAATTTATGTTTTCCACCTAAAACTCTAACCACATAAATTCATCGTCTCTTCTCCTATTCTCTCTTCTGCCCTAGACCTTCGCCTCTCCACCACTCATTTTAGGGCCTTTTTTAATTAGAAATGCTAGGGTTGCCCCTGACTTTTTATTTTCATTGTAGGGGGTACTCTTTTACCTTGTGTAGGCCCACAAGGTTTTTAACGAGACCCCAAGTCTTTCGATAATAATGGAATAATAAAGTTTTTTCGGCCAAAAAATATATATATTGATGATGCTAAAAAGTAGATCACCTTAGAGAGTTGAAGTAGGATGAGCTGGAAGAGCAGAGTGGGTCACTGGCTCACGAGCTTGATGACCTCGAGATACCTGCAATCATAGCACACGTGAACTAGTATTTCTCGGTTAATAGGACGTACCTAAGGAATGAGTTCAAACCTTTATTTATAGCTCATTGATTGGGCTGAAGTTTGATTAGTTGAGATTGTCAGGCCAAAACCCTATTTGAAGGTAGTTTAGCATCGGTAGTAGTGGTCTTCAATATTGAGTTTGTGGCCCATTAGGTAACGAAATTGTAGGCCCATTTAGTTGGCCCAATTAGGCATATCACACACACACACACACATATATATATATATATATATATATATATATATATATATATATATATATATATATATATATATATATATATATATATATAAAAAATTTCGGATTTCATTTATCGAACTATCAATTTTTATCTTGTCTATTTTCATTTACCTATTTTCACTGTTTTATTTTTCGAATCTCATTTTTTCGTGATTAATATTTATCACTTGTCGACCACCGCTAATTGTCTTGTATTTTGAATTTTACTTATTATCGAAGTTAAATATAATTACTTGTAATTTTATTGTTCATGTTATGTCACCTGTAGAGATTATTTAAAATATTGTATTTTAGTATTGAGATTATTTCGTAGAAATATACAAGCAAAATGTTATCAAAGTTAAAAAATATTAAACATTTTGTATATTAATAGGTATAGCGGGTCTGGGGGGTCAGAACCGTTTAGTTAAGGTCTGGATTGAGGCAGGTCTAGGTCTAAGCTAAAGCAGATTGGGGCGGGTCTTGGGTTTATATATTTTTCGTAGGTCGGATCTTGAGTTTAGACAAACCCGATCTAGAACCGACCCGTTGCCATCCATATAATTCAACTTACCACGCAGTTTGACTTTTGGATTAGATGTTGGCACATTTTCGTTTTAACTTGGAAATTCTAAAGAATAGTGGAACGCATAATATAAAAATGTGTGTGAATTAAGGCAATAAATAAAGTGAGTTATTTAGTACTCCTCTAGGCTCTAGTGAGTATCGTATTCTGCGGGGAAGGAAATTCCATAATCCATAATTCCATATAATAAAATCAATCATTCATTTAATTAGTAGTACGTACCATATATAATTAATTAATATATACCAAAGGAAATTAATTCCCAATAATAATTATTATATATTAGTCGTCGTCGACTCGTCGGCTCGCATTCCACATCCACATAAACCCTAAACCAAGTGAAAAATGGAGAGAGGCGGCGATGATAAGAAGTTGGCGAAAAAAGATGGCGCAGCCGAAGAGTATGAATATGATGATCAGGGTAACCTCGTTATTTGCCACGTAAGACAGACCTCTTCACTTTTTCTTTTATCTATCTATCTATTTGGATTATTATTATATATATATATATGTACTGCTTGTTTAATTTGGTGTGAATATATATATGTGTATATATGTGATTAGTAGCTGATATTTGTTTCCAAGGCCGTGTTCAGCTATCATCTACAAGAAGAGTGACGTTAGCAGAACACAATGGGACGACTTTGGTATCAGTCAGAGAATACTACACCAAAGGCGACAAAGAGTTTCCTTCGGCCAAAGGTATATTTATATATCTGATACATTTAATTTATGCAGTGCAAACTGATTTTAATTAAATGGCTTCGAGTTTATTATTATTAGTCGAAAACATATATTATGACCCTTTTTTTCCTCCTCTCTCATTGAGTTCTTTGTTTATATTATTTTTGTAGCATGCATCATAATTATAAGTATACGATCTAGCTCAAATAATCGTTTATTTTGCCAATATGGGGAATCGATCCTAATATTTGTCACCGTTTTTGAACTCACAATTTTTCTCTAAATTTGTATGCTCGTTTTGTTCTTTTCTTTATTAAAATATTAGCTGCATGTGTTAATATTTTGAATTAATGTGGAAGAGGTGGTACATTGGTATTAATATAGAATAAGGAAAAACGACTTTGTTTCACTAATGAATTTAGTATAGATCAAAAAATTATTAGCTGCATGTCCGTAGAATGAGATTTGTTGGTTGAAGATTTTGATTTATTAAAAAAAATTATTCTCTTAGTTATCAGTTAGTCGATCGAGTATTTGACAAACCTTGACTGGCATGCAGGAATAAGCTTAACTATTGGCCAGTGGAAGGTGTTGAAGAATAATGCAGCTGCCATAGATGATGCCATCCAGATATTCAAGTCCAGCTAATTAAGCTGGCTTCCTAACTAGAACTAGATACGTTCGATTCATCCGTACAATGAAGCCCGAAATTTTTTTTTAATTGTTTGATGATTGATGATGCTTGGTTTTATAACCTTATTAGTCAATATGGGGCTTCTATTCTATCCCCTACATATACAGAACCAACAAACGTTCTAGTATAATTAAGGACATGGGTGAAACAAAATTTCATTTGATACAACGCTGCAATTTAGAAATCAAGATCGAACTAATTAACTCGTACGAAAAAGGATTTAAGGATAGACTACCTTTAGTCAGTAGAAAAACATACTTTGTCCGAAATTCATAGTTTAAACAAATGTTTTAACCTGAAGATTATTTGACACTGTTCATAAATGATATTTTTTAATTTTAGTTTTTATATTCATTTCTAACAAATACGTTATTATTGTTTTACACCCTTTTCGAAGATGTCAATCATATAAACCTTTTGTAGTTTTCATAAATATTCTATGATAATTTTGATTTTACAATTTTGCAGTTTTACATTATATAATCTTTGAAATTGTTATAAATTTTGATAGTTTGACTACATTCTCGCCTCGATAGTTGGTGTATGTCCAAAGGTATCTGATGGAGGTCGATTTAACATCCATCAAAATTGGTTCTTCTCGAATACATTTCCCTATCTTGATCATCGTTAACCAAAAATCCCGGAGCTTGAGCCCCGCTCAAGTTAGTTGGAGAAATAATTCAAGAAGTAAAATAATAACAGAGAAAATAAATGCAGAAAACGATCTGAAGTTGATGTATTGAATGTGTGTTTTAGTATGCGTAGGAGTGCGTGCATGTTAATAAAGTGTACATCTTATGGCAGAAAATATGGTATTTGTAAGTCATTCCTATTCTTGACATTTAACGTAATTTTGAGTCCATAAAATAAAAAATGACGGACGACCAACAACTCGTAAACTCAGAAATATGCAATCTTCTTTGTCACTATATTTTTATGCCATATATGTGATCAAATTATGTATTTGTTTTGTACTCTATTCATACTAGAAAAAAAAAATTTAGTAAAATTTACCAAATTCGTAGCAAAAAGTCTTTTGCTACGCATTTTTTACGAATTTGCCCCGTAGCAGATAGGGGCGTGAGAAAAGCTTTACTACGGTAAATGGTCGTAACAAATATTTTTTTGCTACGGTTAATCTTAGCATTTTACTACGACTCCAAGATTGTCATAGAGTAAAAGGTACCTTTTGTTACGATTTTTTACCGTAACGAAAAAATTGTAGTAAAAAGTCATTTTCTACTAGTGTCAATTGCCATGTGTGTGCTTTCATTAACTTAGATATGTCAATAATTGCAATTTCTTTCTACGTTATGTGTTTTATTAGATTGTTTATTTGATGTAGTATATTTAATGAGAAAATTTGACAAAACTTCCCATTACACAAGGGTGATTATATTAGGCCCAATTTTATTTTTTATTTTTAAGATAAATCTGAAACATCTTTTATTAATGATACGAACCCCGTAGAATTTGTTACAGGACCCAATAATCTTATGCGGAAGCAAGAACGGAACGTCCAAAGAAAGGATTCAATTGGCGGAATTCAGAATATTGACCCCGTAGTTATAGAGAGCTAGAAACCAATATTATCAATGTGAAAGTATTGACCCCGTGATTATTATGAATCACAAACCAATACTATATCTCTAAGAATAGTTCACAAGAATCCACTCGTAAAATATCCCGAAGAGTTACTAATCTCTCAAATTAATACTTAAAAACATCCAAATAATAATGAACATAAAACAACCTATTTATCAGTGTCAAAGAGACCTAATCTAACAAGGAAAATAAAGAGACAATTTGCTATAGCCCCCTACATATTAAATTCTATAGCAATAAACCCAAGTCATAAGTCCTATTTTTCTATAGGTCCATTATACATTTTGTGCCAAAAATATCTTTGAGAAAAATAAGGAAATTTTTATTTTCAAATTAAATTTACAAAATCTCTCTCCTAAATCAAATCACCTAAAATCTCTCTTTCAAATCAAATTATCCCTAAACTCTCTCATCCTAGTTAAAAAAACGACAACAACATAATCTTGAAAAGAAACACCACCTCTGTTGTCGTGCTGCCGCCGCCAATGACTTGGCGTATGCAAACAAGAAACTGCATCATCTAAATGCAAAACACTAACTATAAAATGAAAAACATAATACAGATCATGCAAATGCAAACATCAAACAAAAGAAAAATATAAATCTACTCTTCCAAATAAAAGAGAAAAAGGATATGTAACATAAAATTGAAAAATGCAAAATGCAAAATGGAAACAACTAAAAGGAAAAAAAAAACAGATTAATCAAAAATACACTAACTTTTTGAATGAAAGACTAATGTGCAACATAAGATTGCAAATTGCAAACAAAAAAAAGTAAAAAAATACTCACCCCCAATAATACTGATAATTGCAAAACGCAACAATAAACTACATCTCACAAATCCATTGCCGCCAGCCCTAGCTCCGCCACAAACTCTAGAGTCGCCGCCGCCGCTGTAATGAACTCAACCAATGGAGTGCAACTAGTCAATGTCGGCGAGGATGTAGGGCGCAAGATAGAGTACTTGTGGGGGACGAAGCGGAAGGTGGAATCCGAACGCCGGTGAAGAGAAGCATCAAATCTGGTGTGGGTCGCTTGCCTAGAATCACTACTCAAGATTGGGGCGAGCATTTTCTGAATTTCCTTCCACTGTATCAATCTTCACCGCCTTCAACCTCTCATATGTCGCTCACCTTCTTCTCCTTCCATCCTCAATTGTTTTCCCTGCGTTTTTTTTATAAGTAATAAATCACGTCACTTAATATGAGGGATTTGTTCTCCTATTTCCAGAAATAACTACTATATAACATAATATAATATATTGTTTGGGGGTATTTATGTCTATTTACTTATTATTGTAATTAACTTATATATATATATATATATATATATATATATATATATATATATATATATATATATATATATATATATATATATATATATTTGTTCAAGGGACCTATAGCTATAATCATCTAATAGATTGGACTCCCACCTATATAAGTTGGGGGATGAGGGGGGTCTAACTAATTTCCCCGAAAATAAATCATAACTTATCTATTATAAGGAAATAGCGAAATAAATTAAATCTAGTCCAAATCGGACTCTAAATAACAAGAAAAAATTGTCCAATAATAAAATACGAAAATTAATAATAATCATCTTTTCCAAGTCATGTCTTCTCGGTTGGATGACTAGACGGGCTCAAGTCCTTGAGCTCGGCTTGCTTCACAATCTTGCCCGATAATTCGCTCCAATTAAGCTCAGCTGGGATCGAACTAGACTTCGTCAATTCTTCCTTTCGGAGCCCGTGTTCTACTAAGCTAATTATGGCTGCTTCAATGCACTTGGCCCGAGCTCGCGTAATCGGTCCTCTTGGCACATGCAGCTCGTCCAAGTCATCAAATCCTTCAGCCAGCTCGGCACTACCTCGCGTAATTGGTTGGATCGTATCATCCTCCCACTCTTGAAAAGGATTCGTCCTCGAATCTGACCTACATTAAATGGAGATAGGCCAGAAACATTAAATGTCGAATATCTTCTGCCAACACTCTTTTATTAGGTAAGAAATCTCGAATTTCTTGCTGCAGTTAAAGGGTATCATGGTATGGAAAAAGAGTTTTCAAAATTATCTAAAAGATTGCTTCACTTTTCGAAAATGAGGGCTTTCTGTATAAAATCTGAAATCTTGTGCTAATCTGAATATTTGTGTTCTTACATGTGTAATCCATGCTATAAATTGTGAATCTAAGTATTTTGTGTTTAAATATTAAATATTTCGTATTTTGGGAATTTTTGGCTAAAGAAAGTGAGCTTTCAAGATTTTTGGGGTTGCATGTGTAGATCTATGAATCTTAACGGCTAACTTGCAATTTCTTGAAATTTCAGTTTGAAAAATGTTTGAATCTTCAATTTTAAGTAGGTAGTAAGTGAAATTTTGTTTATTTGTTATTTGGTCATAGTTTGGAATTAGTATTAGTTGGAAAATCACTTTTTGGCTTAAACACCATTTGCTTGATATTTTAATTTTCATAAATTCGATTATTGGTAAAACTGCAAAAGGTTTATTAAATCTGGACACTTAGTCAGCGAGGAGGCCTATAATTAAATTTGAGAATTTTTAGAAGTCATTTACTATTATTTCAAAATATTTGTTGTGCATATGTTATAAGTGGAACTTTTGTGCTTTAATCATTGTGCTTTGAGATTGTTAATACATTAATTGTGAGAATATGAATTTATGGTTTAAAAATCTGCAGCTGATCTATGTTAAGGGGCTGTAAGAATTTTTGACAACATTTAATGAATAAAAGTGGGAGAAATCCCATTAATGAAAGGATAAAGATGTTGGTACTTTAAGGGCATGGTTTGGTGGTTTAATATTCTTTTTAATTGTGTTTTGGGGCTGCATGTTTGTGTGTGCTTTGTGTCTGTACTGTTGTGTGTGTGTTTTATGATATATATATATATATATATATATATATATATATATATATATATATATATATATATATATATATATATATATATATATATATGTAATATGTGTGTGATTGCTGTGTATATGTGTATATTTATGTGATTGATTTCCTTGTGTTCGTAGATTTGTTGATTGATAATTGTGATGTCGTAAGATGGTGATTTTCATGTTAGAGTCACATTAGTCTCATGGTCATGCATAAAAAGAAATTTCATTTTTAGGAAAGAAAAGGTTAATGTAATGCTTTGGTTCGATAAGTCGGGATACGGGGGGCCAGTATTCCAACCATAGTTACTATAGAAAAAGGGGTGGTATGATTCCACCAAAAGAACATGCTCAGAGTAATATGCTTATAATCCAAGTTGAGAAGTTAATTTTTCACGGATCCGAATAACAGAAAATGTTTTCATTCATGCATTTGCACGAAAGGGTAGATTGGCAATTTTCGTTATTGGAGTCAATTTACGTGCTTAAATGAAATTAAGTGTTTATGTGTGTTCGTTTGTCGACAAATGGTAAGATGTGATGCTTATATGTATGTATGAATATAAATACGTAAAACATATTTTTAATCCTCGTTATTCATTCGGATTTCTTACTGGGCTTAATAGCTCATATAGATACTTCTTTGATTGCAGGTAGTAGTAGTAATCCTTCGCCGGGATGGACCGAGTAGTGGATCGAAGTATTGCCCGGAGCTTTTGACGATCGTACGAGGGATCTATAAATTATGCTAGTATTTGGTGATGTAAACTAAAAACAATTTCCGTATTTCCGTTTCTTTTAAAACTCTAGATTTCCTCGTTAGGGGAAATGAACTCTTATTTTGGTACGGGCCTTATTTTGAAATCTCAATATAGTTGGCCCGCTTATTCTAGTAATTATATTTCTTACCCAAAATCTTCACTCACCAAATGCTTTTAAACTCTGATTCATTTTCGAACCAAAAGAGAAATTGTAACACCCCCCATTTTCGGTAAAATAATTTTTACCACCTTTATGTGCATATTTGTGAAATTAGAATTTATAATAATTATTGCATGGTTAGTATTTAGGAGAATTAGGTAATTATGTGAAATATATTAATTATGTGATTATGTGAATTATGTGATTAGGAAATATTTCGAGGTAGTATGTCGAAATAAATTATTTTTCATGAATTAGGATTTTATTCTTGCATATGAATTTAAATAAGCATTTCATCATATTTATGCATCCACAAAATTTTAGAAAATAAATTTTCTCATGCATTTTAGGATTTTTAATTAATGTAGAAAATTAGAAAATCCTCCTCTCATTTTTAAAATTTTCGGACATCACACACACACACACATGATTTTAAAATTTGCATTTAATTAGGAATAGACATGCATTAGTGTGGTTGCACTTTGAGCATAGAAAGAAATACCCAAGCCTAGCCCCCTACTCTATAGACTATGTATGCTTTTCCTCTCCCACACACCACTTTAAGGCCAAAAGCAGACATGGCCACGGGCCGGGTCGGACCCGGACCCGACCCGGACCCGACCCGGCGACCGCCCCGCCCCGCCCCGGCCCCGCCCCGGCCCCGCCCCCCACCACTTCTATTTTCGAAAATTGCAAAATCACCCCCACAAAAAGATGTATTTTCCTTTCTTCTCCATTGGCTTTGAACTCTCCAAAAACTCTATAAATACCTCCCATGCCCAAGATCAAAATACACTCTCAAACTCCACTCCTACTTTCCTTAAGTTCAAAGTCTCCTTCTATTTCAATAGAAGAAGAATTTTCGGCCAAGGCTAAGTAAGCTTCTTCTTCCTCCTTTTTCTTTTTTTTTTTCGAAAAAGAGCCAAGCTCTTCTTCATCCAAGTTCTTTTGTTCTTCTTCTTTTCTTAATACCTAATCTAACTCTTAATCTCTTCTTGTATTAGAGAGAAAAGAGCTAACAAATCCTTCCCCTAAAGAGAGAGGTGAGAATTCTTGAATTCTTGCTCAAACATGCAACACCACTAGTATTTTCGTTTTTATGTGTTTTTATTGTTTATCCTTGCATATTATGTGATTATATGTTTTAGATGATGATTGCATGTTTGTGTTTTGAAAAGATAACTTTTTTCTTGAAGTTCTATGATTTTTCGGATTTTTTGGGGAAAAATGCTTAAACATCTTATTTGGCTTAATTAGTGCTTTGCATGTGTTAATCTAGTATTTGATTGTTGATTTGTGAAAGAAAATATTTTTTTGGCCTAGCCATGAAACTTTCGATTTTTTTGGGGAAAAATGTTTAAATTGCTTATTTGACTTAATTAGTGCCTTGCATGTGTTAATCTAGTGTTTGATTGTTGATTTGTGAAAAGAAAATGAATTTTTGGCCTAGCCATGAAACTTTCGGATTTTTTTGGGGAAAAATGTTTAAATTGCTTATTTGGCTTAATTAGTGCCTTGCATGTGTTAATCTAGTGTTTGATTGATGATTTGTGAAAAAGAAATGAATTTTTGACTTAGCTAAGGAACTTTCGAATTTTTGAGGTAAAATGCTTAAAATTGCTTATGTGGTTTATTTGATATTTGCATGTATTGATCTTGTGTTGATAGTTGTTTTAAGGCCTTGCATGTTAAGATTTGGTGATTGATTGTTGATCTAAGGTCTTGCATGTTAAGATCTAGTGATTGATGGTTGATCTAAAGTCTTGCATGCATGTTAGGATCTAGTGTTTTCTATGTAAAATGATGAAAGAACTAAGAATTTGTGCTAACTTGATTTAGATTACTCTTGCATGTGAAGATCTAGTTATTTACTTGAATAAATGTAAAGATGGAAGTCTTGAATTTTATTCTTGTAAAAATGCTAGATTTAGTGAACTTTTGATGTTAGATTGTCCTTGCATGTTAAGATTTCGGTTACTTTATGTTTTTATGGCTAAATGATTTTGTGAAACTTTATGTGTATTTTCTATGTGCTCTTGCTTGCTTATGTGAATCATTGGGTGTGAGGATGAAAGAAGGGTAAGTAGAAGGGTGCATGTGTGGGTGCATAGTGTCATGAAATTTTAAAAGATAAATCTATGATGGAAAGTCTTTCGAGGTTACGGTACATTTCCCGGGTACGGCGAGTCGGTACCGTAGGGCCTAGGGGTGGTTTGATCCCACGTAGATAGACATGATTCGATATATATGTGAGGTTATTTACCGGTAACTTAGATGACTCTTCCGAGGGATTCCCGATGATTTTTCATGTCATGCATGTTGCATTATGGTGTTGAGGATATAGGTGGGAAAATCTCACTCTATGGTCTTGGGGTCGTAGGGTTATAAAGGTGGGAAATTCTCATTCTAAAATCTTCAATACGTGTCATCGCATAGGGTTATAAAGGTGGGATATTCTCACTCTATGGTCTTGGGATCATAGGGTTATAAAAGTGGGAATTTTCTCACTCTATGCGTGTGGCAATTATGTGATGAAGGACTCCGACGAAAAAGGGAAGTATATGATTGTTTTACTTTATGTTGCATGTTCATGTATAAGATATATGTATGTATATATATATAGATATATGTATGCTCTATGTGTTATGTGTATTCGATAATACTTCAAGATTCTCATTGAGTCCTCAAAGGCTCATATAGGTGTTGTATGTTTGTAGGTATACCCGACTTGGAGCCCCAGGAGTGAAGTTGGGAATCGAGCTCGAGAATCGGAAGGAGATCGTATGGAGGGGTTGTGGATTGTGTTGGCTCTTAATTTAGTTATGTGGTTCTACTTGTATAATATGCTTGTAAAAAATTTTGATACGGTTTTAGGTATTTTCTACCGTTCGCTTCCTCCGATCGGTGGGAATTATTAAAAAATGGTATGTGTAATAGTAATTAGGATTACCCTATTTTGGATATTAATCGGTAATCCGTAGTCTTTTGTAAGCGAAAGCAAATTTTACTATCTATATACATGCACACTTTTTCGGCTAGTAACTTCCTTAAGTTTTGTCTCGATGTTTGAAAATGATTCTCAAATAGGTTCTATTCTTAGAAAATCATGAAACTTTAGGAGTCTCCACATCTCTCTGTTCTCATCATTTTGATAGGTTTTTTGCATGATTTGGGTAAGTAATCAATTAGTTATGATTTATTTCTCACTAGTGCATTTAAACAGGGTTATTCGGGTTTTTTCTGGTATAACTGGAGTTTTACTCACTCAAATACCTTGTTTCTGCTTACAAAATGATTTAAACTTATTTTTCTACCTTGGGGTAAAATGTGGTAGTTTTTGAGTCAGTGAGGAATTTATTATGAATTTTTAAAAGTCCCACCCCTGTTCTGGATTTTAAACTGAGTGACTGTGCCATTTTATTTATTTCTCCTAAATGGCCATGCTTCTTTCAAAACTGTTTTAACTGAGTAATCTAGACCCATGTTAGATGGTGTGGTATTATTTTTAGATCATTTTCATGAGTATTTTAAGAGAAATTAATTTTTAAAGCTTCTGCATTGAATCTGTCTGAACTTGCATTAAATCCATCATGCCTAGTTATTTTCTAGTCTTGCATGTAGCATGTATTGGTGTTAATTGGTTGATTAGGGTTTAGTATAGCGTGACCTCTCTCCCTCTGATTTAAAAAGAAATTTTTTTTACGTAAGTTTATATCCACAAAAATCATTTTTAAAAGTCTTCCGCTGAGATTACATATAATAAGAGTAACCGTGAGAGGGGTGTCACAGAAATATATAGTTAGATAACGTAGCACTCGAATATAATCCTCCTATCTAAAGTTATTTTTAAACGAAAAGTTTAAACGACTAAAATAACCCTAAGAAAGTTTTCGAAATTCTTAAGGTTTTCAAATGTCCTAAAAAGAGATTTTTAGTAATTACATTTTGGTTCTACTTGAAAGTTTTAAAAATTACAAAGTGGTCTTTTTGCTTCCGCTATCTAAATAAGTATTCCGATAAACCGGTTCGATTATCGCCCGACTAGAGGAGGGGTGCTACATCTAACAAATAGCCCCATATTTAATTCCTACCTTTCTCTCTTTTTTTTTTTTTTTGGCTTAAAGTACATTTATTACAATAATAGACAAGTTCATTCAAACCTTTGCTACAAGTCATTTACAAAAGGAACCAGCTAGAATAAATACTTTTTTTTTTCTTACTTCAATACCACAAAAAAAAATAGATAATAAATAGATAATGACATAAATACCCTTAATAAAAATCAATACCACACAAACATTACAAATTTTATTTTATTTCATCAATGCTAAACACACAAAACCTCTCACAACCCTCTCATCCTCCTTCTTCTGCAAAAAAGGACATGATCCGTAAATTGGTTTTTTGATCTGAGCATTTTTCCAAGTTGGCCATACGAACAATTATTTACTTACTGAAGGATATATATATGTATATGAGCTTATTTTATATACCTCCCCTAGATAGGGATGGCAATGAGTAAGGATTTGTTGGGTCTAAGTCCCGGAACCGACCCGTTAGAGGTGGGTGTGGGTAAGTTAAATGGTTTTGGGGCGGGTAATGGTTTAAGTTTCTAGAACCGGACGGATATGGGTCGGGTTACGGGTTTTATTGGAACCGACCCGTAAAAAATATTATATTATTAGCTAATCTATATATACAAATTAATTTAGGATTTCATTCATCGAAATTTCAATTTTTTTCCTGTCTATTCTCATTTGCCAATTTTTCATCGTTTCATTTTTTTGAATCTTGTTTCTCGTAGGTAATATTTATCAAACTTGTCGACCACCGGTATCCGTCTTGCCTTCTGAATTTTGTTATGGTAAAAGTTAAATATAATTAGTTATATAATTTTATTATTCACTTTATATCAATTGTAGAAGTTTTTTAATATATAAGTAAAATATTATGAAAGTTAATATATATATATATATATATATATATATATATATATATATATATATATATATATATATAGAGTCATAGACACACACACGTACATACATACATGCATACATATATCATATCTATACATTTTATGTTAACGGGTCCAGCGGTTCTGCCGTGTCAGAACCGTTTAATTCAGGTATGGGTTGGGGCGGGTCCGGTCTAAGCTAAAACAGGTTGGGGCGGGTCTGATTTTATATATTTTTCGCGAGTCGGGTCTCAGGTTTAGGTAAACTCACCCCATAACCGATCTGTTGCCATCCGTACCTGTAGGTACCTAATAAATTAGGGATAAACCCAAGCGTAAATCTTCTTTTGGGATACCCCTGGAGAGGGGAAAGTTCTATACTGCCATTATATGCAATTTTCGCCCAAACTGCATTTAGTTTTTCTGGTCCTGTATTTAGCATTTATGTTTTTGCATTTAGTACTTTCGTTGATTATTGATTATATTAGTTTATTTTTATACATTATTTGTTTCTATTTTATTAATTTTTTATATGTATATATATTTTTATTATTTTTTTAATTTTAATTTTTTTTGTTAATTTTTTTTAAATCAATATGTGTATTGTACTGAAAAAGACCACATGTAACTGTAGTAAACAATAGTTATTTGTAGTAACGTTCTTTCTTTTTATCCCAATTTTTTAGTCAACCACTTATGTATAAACACGAATATCAACAATGCTTATGTTCTTTCCGACCGCCGAAGAGAGAGTTATGACTTTGGGAAGCAACATCGCCGATTGGAGGCTTATGGGGCGGGATTTGGATTTGAGAGTTGAGAAAGGAAGAGAGAGACGACTGTGAGTTAGCTAGGGTTTAAAATTGATTTTAAAATGGCATATTAGTTACTTCAAAGTGACCAAGGGTATCTTAAATTAATATCAAAATGGAGGGGGTATGTACAAGGATATAATATCTTTAGTGGTTAGTTCCAAATATTTTCCCTATATTGCTTCTGGTGATATTTTAGCAAAAAAGAATCAATATATCACGGTATTTTAGGGTTTTGAACGAATTTTCATTATTCTTTATGTTTTGTTTTCTTGCTTAATATTTTTTAATTATTTTACTTGTATATATGTTTAGAACATAACTGATAATTTACTTTATATCTTTTGCATCGACCTAAAAAATGTACATATTATTTCTAATTTTGATTCAATTTTAATTTTCAAAATAATTCAAAATTCCTAATTTTCATAAAATTAATATGTATTAAAAATTAAAAATAGAATAAGAATTGTAGGACATTAATTAGTACTCCCTCCGTTCCTAAATATGTGTCGTTTTTCACCTTGGCACAAATCTTAAGAATCTCAATAAATATGTCTTGATTTTAGTAAAATAGATATTGATAGACCAAAATACCCTTGTTTATTAATTAATGCATGAAGAGTGATATAGAGTTAATAAGGGTAAAATTGAAAAATAAGCAATTAATGCAGCATTGGAATTGTAAAGTGACAGATAATATGGAACAAAAAAAATTCTCAAAAGAGACAGATATTATGGAACAGAGGGAGTATTATTTTTAAATGCCTAGTAGATAGAAATTAAATTTCTTATTTATAATAAGGCTTGAAATTGTTATTTTTATCGTGATATCACAAGTAGAAAAATGGCTTTTTACTACGATCATTAACCGTAGTAAATTGTATCAAATTCGCACTAAAAAGGCTTTTTTGCTACGCATTTGCTACGCATTTGCTACGAATTTGCCCCGTAGCATATACAGGGCTGACAAAAGCTTTGCTACGGTAAATGGCCGTACCAAATATATTTTTGCTACAGTAAATCCTAGTATTTATTACGACTTCAAAATTGTTCCATAGTAAAAAGTACCTTTTATTACGGTTTTTTACCGTAGCAAAAAGATTGGGAAAATTACATTTTTCGTCCTCATACTTTATTCACTTTTTTCAAAACTGTCCCTAAACATTTTGGAGTTACAATAGTAGTCCTTAATCATGCCATTTTTTGACATAATTGGTCCGCCGTTAATTTTTGCCGTTAAGTTGGATGGAAAATGGCATGTGCCTCTCACATGCCCTCAATTTACAACACTACATGAACATAGACTTTCAACAAAACGTATTGCGTCTTGTTAAAACATATTTTTTTATAATTATTTTTTTAATTAAAATTTAATATAAAATCGAAATCACGTAAATTCCAAAAAAATCAACTCATTTCGGAAATATTATTTAAAAAATCAAAATATAGTTTAAAAATTTAAAATATTGTTCCAAAATCGGCATTTTTGGAATTCAATTAAAATATATCGTTTCAAACCAAAATTCAAAACCTCATAGGAATTGGGGAATTAGACATTTCCATTTCAATTTTCACCTCCAGTCAATTCCAAAAATCTCAATTGTGAGACAATATGTCGAGTTTTAAATCATTCAATATGGGTGAAAATTGGAAATGATTTTTCTTATGCCGCCTAGTTTGATCGAATTTTATTTTATTTTAAAATAATATATTCATTCAATTTCCAAAAGTTCTGATTTTAAAACACAAAATTATTTTTTAGACAATATTATGATTTTTTAAACAATATTTCTGAATTTATTTTGAAAAACAATATCGAGTTTTAGATTATTAAATAAGGGTGAAAATTGGAACGGAGTTTTCTTACTCCGCCTATTATGATCAGATTTTTATTTTATTTAAAACAATAATTTTCATTTGGATTCAAGAAATTCCGGTTTTAAAACATTATATATTATTATTTTAGACAATGCTTCTAAAAATATTTTGAAACAATTTATCGAGTTTTACATTATTAAATTAGGGTGGAGATTGAAATGGTTTCTTATCCCACCTATTCGGATCGAATTTTTATTTTATTTTGAAACAATGTTTTCATTTGAATTCCGGAAATTTTGATTTTGAAAGTAATATTTCATTTTTTAAAACAATGTTTCAATTGTTTAAAAAATATTCCTCAAAATAATTTAAAACAATATACATTGATTTTGTTTTTTTGGAATTTATATAATTTCGAATTTCAATCAAATTTTAATTATGAAAAATCTGTTTTAACAAGACGCAATGCGTCTTGTTGAAAGTCCATTTTCATGTAGTGTTGTAAATTGAAGGCATGTGAGAGGCACATCCCATTTTCCATCCAACTTAACGGCAAAAATTAACGGTGGACCAATTCTGTCAAAAAATGGCATGATTAAGGACTACTATTGTAACTCCAAAATGTTTAGGGACAATTTTGAAAAAGTGGGTAAAATATGAGGACGAAAAATGTAATTTTCCCCAAAAAAATTCGTAGTAATAAGCAAATTTTCCACTAGTGTATATTGATTTTTGGGCTTAAATATCATAAAAAATTGATCTAGGGTGCATCGTGCCATAAGAAATATAAATTAAGAGTGGACATTGCCAGTTTTGAAATGTGATGGTGCAAAGCGCCAATTAGGATTAATTATGGGGTGCAAAGCGCTAAAATACGAGTCATCAAATAAATAAATAATTTTGGGCTTGTGGATGACAGTTTGATTTTATTACTATAGAGTCATATCTTAATTAATAGTTTAGGTAGAAGTCATTTTCCTTGTGAAAAAAGAGTCTTTTTAGGCTTTATAAATAGGTTGTCAATTTAGCCTTTTATTAGGGACGAATTCTAATGAATTAATTGAGTTTTTGAGAGATCAATTCTCCTTCGCTCTTCTACAGCAACTTCAGGATTTTACAAGTGGATTCTTGTAACTTTTTTAGCGACATAATATTGGTTTCATATAAGATTCATCAAACTCACATGGATGGCGATCCAAGCAAAAGATTTCTCCATAAAAGATTAATTCCGCCATCTGATAGGCTTACCAGGTCACTGGCGAAACTGTCCGATAAACCCAAAGTTTAATATGTCTTGCTTTATTTGGAATGCGAGGGGGGATGAAACAAACACCAACTGTAAACCATATTAAGAGCCTCGTTTCTCAGCATAGGGTTATTTTACTCGTGATTATGGAACCTAAACTTCCAATAAGTAAATTGCAAAATTTTGCTTGGAAATTAGGATTTTTGAACTTCTTACATGGTGGTGAAGAGAATAAGTATATTTGGATCTTATGGAAACCGGAGGTTAAGATTCAAAGTTTGCAAGTCACAGCCAATGTTCACTGCAATTACGGTTGCAGTGGATATCCCAAATCATCCAATGTTCACAGCTTCATTCGTGTACGCGAGTTGCTCCCATAACACAAGGAAGGAGGTTTATGCGATACTACTCGGATGCATGGTTTTCAAAAAAATTTCATGCAAACGGGTTTGATGGATGCGGGATTCATCGGAAATCCATTCACCTGGTGTAATAATCGGACAGGCATCTCTCGTGTATGGCAACGTTTGGATCGAGTTATGGTTAATGCCGAGTTTCAACTTTCTTTTCCTAGTTTAAAAGTCGAACACCTGGATCGTCTTTTCTCGGATCACGCGCCTCTGTGTGTTAGTTTTACACAGCAAAACCCCCCCCCCCCCCCCCCCCCCCCGTCCCCCGGCAGAAATTTTATATTCCAACGTATGTGGACGGATCACGATACGTTTCAGGACGTAGTTAAACAAGCTTGGCAGGTTCAGGTCCGTGGTTCTCCAGCCTATATTTTTCACCATAAGCCTTACAAAAGTGGAACTGGGAGACAACTGTTGCGTCTGGAGGAGTGGGAGGCGGAATTACGAAGCTCCAAGGCGAGGATTGCTTGGGATAAAAATGGGGATAGAAATACGGCTCTCTTTCATGCAAGTATTAAAGATCGCCGTAGACGGGCTAACATGCAAATTAATAGGGCTGATGGGTCAGTTACTACTCAACCGCATGAGATTGGGGCGATGGCGGTAGCCCATTTTTCAGCTCTATTTTCGGCTAGTGATTATTTCATGGAGGAGGATCTTTTTGAAGGGGTACCAGTGGCTGTGGATAATGCCTTTAATGCTAAATTTTGTGCTATTCCATCGAGTGAAGAGGTTCTCGAGGCTATCAAGGGCTTGAACCCGTCGAGTTCTCCGGGTAGGGATGGTTTTACGTGGCATTTTTATACAGCGTGTTGGAATGTGATAAAGCCTGAGCTTATGAATTTTGTTGTGGACATTTTTCGAGGGGGGCACATGCTGAAGGATATTAGTCTCACTACTTTGGTTTTGCTTCCTAAAGTGGAGAATGCGAGAAATTTGAGTGATTTTCGACCAATTATCTTGGGTAATTTTTCCGGTAAAATTGTGTCGAAAAATTTTGGCTACTAGACTTGGTAAAATTCTTCCACTATTTATTCCGAGGAACAAGCGGGATTTGTACAGGGCAGACATATTACTTCCCATATCGTGATGGCACAGGAACTTACAAGGGATATTCATAGAAAATACGTGGGTGGTAATGTTATTTTCAAACTTGATATGGCGAAAGCGTATGAAATATTGGAGTGGCGATTTCCATTTATACCGGTCGAAGTAAGATGGAGTATTACGAATATATTGTCAATCAAATGAGAAGGAAAAATACAAGGTTGGAAAGGAAAATTCTTGAATTTCTCAGCCAAAAATACGATGCTTAGGGCTGTCCTTTCTAGCATCCCTATTTATTCTCTAGCTTGTTCAAAAATTCCGGCTTTGGTAATTTCTCGTATTGAGCAACTTATGGCGTTTTTTCTCTGGAGTTCTAAAGAAGATTCGAGAATACATTGGGTTAAGTGGCAGAAAATTTGCATGCCAGTCGAGGAAGGAGGCTTGGGCGTGTGATCCTTACACCAAGTTATGGATTGCCTGCATGGGAAATTAATGTGGCAGGTTATGCAGGGTAACTCCCTATGGGCCAGATTTGCAAAAGCAAAACATTGTAAAAAGCGGTCGATTCTTTCCAGGCGTTCTACTTCCCCTCTCTGGATGTCTATCAAATGTCACGAGGAGTAGCTAGCAGAGTGTGGACAATGGATCGTTGGTCGTGGTCACTGTAAGTTTTGGGCAGATAATTGGCTTGGTGAGGCGTTAGAGGGACCGCCTGCCAATGGACGAGAATTTAACGGTTGCACAAGCTTTTGATAACCTTTCGGAATTCTTACATCTGATTCCTCAAAATTTGCATGATCGACATAGATTTATTACATTGGATACAAGTAAATCGGACAAATAATGTTGCGGAGTTTTTATCAATGGTGTATGATTTGCGTTTGTGTAAATTGTTGGGAGTACCCACTGTGATGGTGGAGAGTGATTCAATGATAGTGATTAATGCTATTCGGAGTAATAAGATTAATTGGGAGCTCGAATATTGTCTTCGACTATGTTTCCGAGAGATTGGTCCTTCGTTTTCATTCATGCATATCGTTAGGCAAAAGAATAATGTGGCGGATCGGCTAGCGAATTGGGCTCATGGGCATAATCTCATCAGGAGTAAAACTTTACAGTAGAAGCATTACCTAATGAGGTTCGAGCAGCATATATTAGTGGTAATTTGGGTTTGTTTAATTTTCGTTCGAAATTATGACACCATCTGATGTTCTTCTGGTTCAACATTCGTGAGAATGCTTTTTTCATCAGATATCACCATCTGATTTTTTTGTGGTTCAACATTCGTGGGAACACTTTTTTCATTAGATATCACCATCTGTTGTTGACTCGAAGACTGTTTTTGGGGCATCATTTTCTTGACCGGATATTGCTTTGTGTTTGTGTTTGTGTCTATCACTGTAACAACAGCTCGGCTATAAGTAAATCTGAATTTGGAGGAATTTGAAACACCAAATCTTTTTTATTTTTTATTAGCCGGCAAAACGTAGGTAGTTTCAATTATAAAAGCAACACGTTATCATCCCTAAAAAAAGATTCTGTTGATATATATATATATATATATATATATATATATATATATATATATATATATATATATATATATATATATAGGGTCTTTCTAGGGTGAGATACCCCATGTTCTAAACTTTTATGAGATATGCATTAATCACCATTATTTTTCTAAGATTAAATCTGGACCCTAGGAAAATAACATGGTTTATGTTCTAAAAAATGAAGTACTTTATCAAATTATCCTTCGATTATTTTTTTTATTAAATTAATATAAAATTGGTTAACATTGAATTGTCTAATTTACCCCCTACTATATTTTAATTAAATAATTAATTTAAATTCATTGTGACCGAGTTTTATTTGATAAATAATCGAAAAAAAATGCATTCATTAGGAATAGAACTCGTGACCTCTTAATACATTTATTACTCCTAACCATCTAAACACATTAACTTATTATGATATATTTAACCATAATTGTATAAATACTGTTAATTCAAATATTAATCGCAACATTCATTATTTTTAAATGGTATTAAATAAATTATTAACAAATTTAATAAAATAAAGTTTGAAAACTATAAAGAGTTGCAGTTCAATAGGCCAAACATCTATCATTAATTATATAATATTAGAAGTATTAATAAACTCCACCATTTAAAAATGTAAAGAATGCTCAATTAAATATAAAAAAATGCATAACTTAATTCAAACTCATTTATGTTATTTAATCGATAGTGTGACAAATCCAAATAAAAAATAAAATAATGTATTTATTTAGAAGAAGAAAAAATTATAACTCATTCCAATTAGTAGTTTTCTTAGTTTAAAACAAAATTATATACTACAAATACTATATTGTGAATTTTCTTTTAATATTTAATTTAATCAATTAGTAAGATTTGAATCGATGAAGTACAAATCCTTTCAATTAGTAAACATTATTCAAATATTTGAATCGGTTGCTTAACTATTGACATAACATGTTACATAATTGATTTAACTATTTATAAGTAATGTCTAATATCTTTTTAATTCAATTTTGTCATAAAAAATAATAAATTTAATTCCTAACACATGTAAGAACCTAATCGTAAATCATAATATTTTATCAAAGCGTAATATTTGAACCAATTAAGCTCAAGTCCTTTCAATTCGTAAACATTATTCAAATATTTGAATCGATTCATTAGCGCGCTCAACTATTGACAAGAACGTCTTAATCAAATTAACTATTATTAATTAAAGTGTGCTACATGTTTAATTCAATTTTATCATAAAAAAATAATTCCTAAATTACGCAACAATCAAATCATAAGATTAATTAAAGCGTATGATTTGAATCAATTAAGCGCAAATCCTTTTAATTTGTAAATATTATTCAAAAATTTGAATCGATTAAGTTCAACCACTAACAAGAACGTATTAATCGAGTTAACTATTTATAATTAAAGTCTACTATCCTTTTAATTCAATTTTAACAACAAAATAATAATTTAATTCGTAAAATCGTAAGATTTAGATCGTAAATCGTAAGATTTAATCTAACCATGAACCGATTAAATCTTACGATTTTTATGAATTAAATTTTATTATTTTTTATGATAAAATTCAATAAAAAAAGGTTACTAAACTTTAACTATACACAGATTGATTAATACGCTATTGTAAATTATTGAGTCTAACCGATTCAAATATTTGAATATTGTCTACGAATTGAAATGAGTTGAGCTTAATCGATCAAATCTTTGAATGTTGTTTTTGAATTGAAAACACATGAGTTTAATTGATTCAAATATTACGATTTAATTAAATCTTACAATTTACGATTCAATTCAAACTTCAAATTCTTTCGAAATTCATTTTTAAATTACACGAGCTGAACAACATTTCCTTAGATTTTTAAATTATATTATATAAAGATTTGTTAGTATGGGATATTTTTAATATATAATAATAATAATTATATGAGAATTAATAATTTATTTAACATTATTTATATAAGTTTTATAACCATTATAAATTGTAGCTTTGTGATATATATCCGTATTGTTAGTTTATTGTCAATTATGTGTTATGTCTTAATGGTAAGTATTCTTGTATGTTTTCAGATGGTCACAAGTTCGAATTCAAGTTGATGCAATTTTAGATGGGTAGTTTAATGATTTTTACGAATAATGATATAATTTACGTTATAAATTTTAATTCAGCAATAAATATATATTTAAAATTGCATTAAAAATAGAGAGGGTAAAATTGACATTTTATTAATAATTTATAATTGCTGATTTTTTAAAATAATAATTGTAAAAAGGGTATTTGCGACAATACATAAATGGAGAAAAAATAGGTTCTTTTGGTAGGACACGTGTCGCAATTTAAAGGGGGTATCTCATAAAAGTTTAGAACACAGGATCTCATCCTAGAAAGACCCATATATATATATATATATATATATATATATATATATATATATATATATATATATATATATATATATATATAATGTTCTGGTGATATATGGAAGAAAATGAACGGGATATATGCTTGACAGTCATCTTTTGATACGTGAAAGATTTGGGTGAGCATTCAGAAAATTCGGATTCCATTAATTAATTATATTTGAGGACATTAAGAGTTTTTTAATTATAGATAATTGAATTATGCACCCGATTACCCATGTCTAATTAACAGCAGTGGGGCCGGAAAATATGTTTACCAAATATTAATATTTTATTATAATTCAATTTAGGGTTAAATTATCATAAGTAGGGATGACAATGGCCAATGGGTAAGGGTTTGCCAGGTCTCAGATCCGGAACCGACCCGTTTGGGGCGGGTCTGGGTAAACTAAATTGTTCTGGGTTGGATAATGAGTTCAAGTTTTTAAAATCGGATGGTTTTGGGTCGGGTTACAGTTCTTATTGGAACCGACCCAGAACTAACCCGTATAAATATATTATTAATAATAGTTAATCTATATATACAAATTAATTTAGGATTTCATTCATTAAACTTCCCATTTCGTGTCTGTTCTCATTTGCCAATTTTTCACCGTATTATTTTTTTGAATCTTGTTTCTCATAAGTAATATCTATCAAACTTATCGACCACCGCTAGGCGTCTTGCCTTTTGAACTTTTGTTATTGTAAAAGTTAAATGTAATTAATTAAATAATTTTATTATTCACTTTATATCACTTGTACAATTTTTTTAAAATATTATATTTAATTTTGAAATTTTCATATTAAAATATACAAGCAATATATTATGAAAGTTAATTTTTTTAATATTAAGGGGTCTAGCGGGTTTGGCGGGTCAGAACCGTTTAATTCGGGTATGGGTTAGGACGGGTCCGGGTCTAAGCTAAAATGGGTTGGTGCGGATCGGGGTTTTATATATTTTTCACGGGTCGGGTCTCGGGTTTAAGTTAACCAACCCCATAACCGACCCGTTGCCATCCCTAATCATAAGGGTAAAATACAGTTTACACCCTTAAGTATACCCTCTGTAACACTTACCACCCTAAAGTATCATCTGTAACACTTATCCCCTCAAGCTCAATATAATTTGTATTTTAAATTCTAATCCTAATACCTTAAGGAATTCTATTTTATTTAAAGGAATATCTAAACGAATAATTAAATAATACAATTAAAAATATCTGTTGAAAATGCAATATTTTAAAGGGTAAATAGCACTTGACCCCTATGTGGTTTCACTATTTTGCACTTAACCCCCATATGGTATCAATATAGGCGGATAACCCCCTTGTGGTTTATGATGAGTAGCTTTTGGTAATTTCAGTAACCAAAAGAGGTAAATGTCTATTCTGCCCTTTTATTTATCTCATATTT
This sequence comes from Erythranthe guttata, assembly GCF_000504015.1. Next base: position 30,462 of record NW_012194001.1, read on the forward strand.
GTATTGTTTAGGTTTACTTCACTTGATAAACAATTAGGGCTCACATTATTTTATTGTATGAAAATAACATAATGAACAAAATTTCATGTGTGATTGCGGAGGATTATATCCGAGCAAAACCTGGTGATGATAATTCCAACATAAGTTTTTAATTTTAATATACGTTTGTTGAATCTTTTTGTTATACATATTTTACCTTTTTATTTATTTATTGTCATTGTTCATTTGAATGTCCCAAAGATTTATTGTAAAGGGGAAATTTTCATTTTTACTTTTATCATTATATTTTGGCGCTAAAATAAAAAGATTTTGTTTGGAACTAATTTTAAAAATGAAAGAAAACAATATTTCTAATTACTGAAAGCAAGCCCAATACTTGTGCGTGCGTTAACATATCTTAGTAATTTATGCATTTTTCTTATTTTACTAAATCACATATTTTTTAAATTGGCTTACTAAAATTTGTTTAACTAGTAGTTTAAAGAAATTAGAAATGAGCATGGGTTCATACAAGAAGGGCAACATGGGCAATTTTAGAAATTTATAGCTACGAAAAACTCCACCACTTACGAATTGGGCGAGTGAAATACACTCAC
>NW_012194001.1:31157-86477 GCF_000504015.1 Erythranthe guttata
GAGTCAAAAACACATTATGAAAATCAACGTGTTTCATATGGTATAACTCTATTTCGTGGAATGCAATCTACTACACCATGTCAATCTTCTGCAAAATAACTAACTTAACAACAAACACGGTTGCAGAGAAGTAACACAATAGATATTCAAATAACCTGCAAGTTAATCACTAACGACGTTCAATTATTGATGCACATTACTTAAACAACAATACAACTTATACATATTGCAAAAGAAATAAGATGTATACACCATTATTGATACAAACGATGATGCCAATACAGATACCAATATGGAATACCAATAATGATACCAATATTAATACGAATATCGATACTAATACTGATACTAATACTAATACTGATACTCGTACTAATACTTATATTGATATTAATACTAATACTAATAGTGATAGTGACACTGATACTGATATTGATACCGATATTGTAACTGATACCGAAACTGATACTGATATTAATACTAATACTAATACCCATACTGATACGAATACTAAGACTAAGACTAAGACTATAATAATACTAATACTAATACTGATACTGATACCGATACTGCAACTAATACAGATACTGATACGGATACTGATAGTCATACTGATACTCTAACGGATACTGATACTCATACCAATATCGTTACTGCAAGTGATACAGAAACTGATACTGATACTCATACCGATACTCATACTAATGTTGATATTGATAATAATACTAATAAAAATACTAATAAAAATACTAATAAAAATAGTGATAGTGATACTGATATTGATACTGGTACTGATATTGATATTGTTATTGATAGTGATAGTTATAGTGATAGTGATAGTGATAGTGATAGTGATAGTGATAGTGATAGTGATACTAATAATGATACTGATATTGAAACTGATACCGATACCGATAAAGATACTGATACTGATACTAATACTGATACTGATAATGGTAATGATAATGATAATGATACTTATACTGATATTAATAATAATTGTAATATTAATACTAATATTAATAGTAATACAGATATTAATAGTAATACTGATATTAATATTAATACTAATACTAATACTAATACTTATACCAATACTAATACTAATACTAATACTAATACCAATACTAATACTAATACTAATACTAATACTAATATTGATGTTAATGTCAATACTAATACTAATACTAATATGAAAATTAATACTAATACTAATACTAATACTTATACTAATACTAATACTAATACTAATACTAATACTAATACTAATACTAATACTAATACTAATACTAATACTACTACTATTACTAATACAAATATTAATTCTATTACTGATACTAATATGTTAATATTGTTAATGTTAATGGTAATTTACATGTACGAATGCTAATACTAATTTTTATGTTAATGCTACTATGGATGTGCTAATGGTAATTATAATTGGAATCCTAATATTATCCAAATCCTTATCATATTCCTAATCCTATTCATAACACTAATCATGATTCTAATCCCAATCATAATCATAATCCTAATCCTATTCCTATTCCTAACACTAATCATAATTCTAATCCTAACCCTAATAATGTTAATACTAATAATGCTAATGCTAATGCTAATGTTAATGCTAATTATAATTCTAATCATAATCCTAATCCTAATGCTAATTATAATCCTAATACTAATACATATCACTAATTGTAGTACTAATCATAATCATAATCTTAATTTTAATTCTAATACTAATATTAATCATAATTCTAAACTTAATCCTAATATTAATTCTAATACTATAATAATCCGAATCATAATCCTAATTTTAATACTAATACTAATTCAAAGAACATTAATTATAATCCTAATTCTGATTTTGTATCAATGTTTTTAGCAATGATCTATTATTTTTTTATAAAAAACAATTATATATTCAATCTTGCGACCTTTATATCAACTTCCTTATATGAGGTAGTTGAAGCATCCAAAAATACATATTAAATATATTTGTAATTAATATTTAATTAAATTATCAAACTAACATTAAAATTATTTAAAATATTAGAAGGGTATAAGAACGTTAGGACGTAAAACGAACAATAATCGTTGTTAATAGGATAAATTATGAAAATCCTCATGAACTTTGGCTAAATTATGGAAAACACCCCCATTTATCGATAATTACCAAAATTCCACTGATGTTTGTTTCTATCTTACACGACCCCCTTAAAGTGTGATTTTTTACGGAATATTTTTTATTCCACGTAATATCCCAAAACAATGTGGATTCTATCCTTGTAGATGTGACATTTCCTTTTTCCTACTTTTTAAATACAAAAAAAAAATCCTTAGGGGAAGTAAAGGTAATATTAAAAAGTTGTGAAGGTGTTCTTAAATAAGAATAAATTAAGATTCCGTGTAAAGTGCCCCTTAGGGTAATTGTTCTCTTTAAAATGTACCATAATGAAATGTCGCGTGTGCAGAGTAGAATCAACATTTTTTGGGGAATATTCCAAGTACTAAAAATATTCCGTGAAAAGTCATACTGTAAGGGGGTCGATGTAAGACGAAAACAAACATAAGGGGAATTTTGGTAATTATGAATATGTGGGGGTGTTATATAATTGTAGTCTTTTACAAAATACTTGTTATACAATTATACAATTACTTGTTATATAATTGTAGTCTTTTACAAAATATATAAATGTCTTATTGAGTTTGTAACTAAAAATGGATCGCATAAACTACTGATTTGCCGATTAATATTGTACAATACCTCGAGTGGGGTTATTAAATGGGTTATCAAAACCTTTAACCACTATTTACTCAAAAAAAAAAACCTTTAACCACTATTTATATACTAAAAAATAGTAATTTTAATTCCAATACAGTTATGAAATAAGGGTTGTATTTTTATGTTCATCTTTCAGAATGTAAAAATACTTCATGCGGAATAAAATATCAAACATGAGTTATGAATTTAACCACCTCAATGTCCATTTAGAAAATGACATGGCAATTAGATATATATATCAATTTAATTATTTTTAATTAACAACCATTTAATACCTATGGTTGGAGCATATTAAATATCACATAAATATTTGCAAAACCATTTAGATATTTTTGAGTTGGAGTTGCTCTATACATGTACTTAATTATATTTATCAAAGTTATAGAGAAATATTTATTAGTGAATACGATATATAGTACATAGGATCATTATACCTTTTAAACAAAATATTTGATATTCTTAATTTTTGGTATTAAATAAAGTGAGTAAACAAATTTAATAGTAAAGATTTAGAATAGCATTGTTATATTTTGAAATATATAAAATCAATATGTAGCACCCCCCTCGGGTCGGGCGATAAATCGAACCAGTTTATCGGAAAACTTTATTTAGGTAGCGGAAGCAAAAGGGATCTCTTTGAAATTTTTTAAACTTTCGAGTAAGACCAAAATGTAATTTCTAAAAATCTCTTTTTGGGTCATTTGAAAACGTTTGGAAACCTTGAAAATTTCGAAAACTTCTTAGGGTGATTTTGGTCGTTTCAAATCTTTCGTTTTGGAATAACTTCAAAAAGGGAGATTATTATTCGAGTGCTACGTTTATCTAACTATAGGTTCTAATTTGGGTTCGAGAAGAAATCATAATTTAAGGTATTTGGTGAATAGGGATTTTCGGGTAAGAAGTACAATTACAAAAATAAGCGGACCAACTATATTAATATCAAAGTAAGGCCCATATCAAAATAAGAGTTTAATTCCCCTAGTGAGGAAATACTAGAGTTTTAGAGAAACGAAAAATACGGAAATCGTTTATAAGTTACATCACCAAAATAAAATAAGCATAGTTTATAGACCCCTCGTACGACCCTCCAAAAGCCTCCGGCCAAGACTCCGATCCACTACTAGGTCCATTCCGATGCGGGATTACTACTACTACCTGCAATCAAAGAAGTATCTATATGAGCTATTAAGCACAGTAAGAAATCCGAATGGATAACAAGGTTTTAAAATATGGTTTTACGTACTTATATTAGTACATACACATAAGCATCACACCTTACCATTCGTCGGCAAACGAACACACACACACAAACACGAAATTTCATCTAAGCACGTAAATCGATGCAATTACTGAAAATTACCAATTTACCCCTTTTTCGACTCAAATGCTGAAAATTACTAATTTACATTTTTCGTGCAAATGCATGAATGAAAACATTTTCTGTTGTTCGGATCCGTGAAAAATTAACTTCTTTACTTGGATGATAAGCATATTATTCTGAGCCCGTTTTTTGGTGGAATCAAACCACACCTTTATCTATAGTAACTATGGTTGGGATACCGGCCCCCCGTTTCCCGACTTATCCAACCCAAGCATTCCATTAACCTTTCCTTTTGTAAAAATGAAATCTCTCTTTTTATGCAAGACCATGAGACGAATGAGACTCTAATACAAAATGACCACATTACGACATCACAAATATCAATCAACGAACATACAAACAAAATTCAATTATCCACATAACACACACATACACACGGCAATCACACACATATCATACACATATATATATAGAACCACTTAAGTATATCACATAATTCACATAATTATTATAGCATCCATCATATTATATATTTATATATTTCACACACACACAGCAGCACACACACACGCACAGCAGCACACACATACACATAACATGCACCCCCAAAACACATTTTAATTAGCATTCAATTATCAAACCATGCCCTTAAAGCACCAACATTTTTAGCTTTTCATTAATGGGATTTCTCCCACTTTTGCTCATTTAATGGATTAAAAATTCTTACAGCCCCTTAACATAGTTCAGCTGCAGATTTTTAACCATAAATTCATATTCTCACAATTAATACACAAGGCACAATGATTAAAACACAAAAGTTCCATTTATGACACATGCACAACCAATATTTCGAAATAATAGCAAATGGTATCTAAATATTTTCAAATTTAATTATAGACTGCCTAATTGACTAAATGAACAGATGCAAAAAGAATTTTGAAGTTTTCTCAAAAATCGGATTTATAAAAATTAAATTACTCGGCAAGAAATGTTGAAGCCAAAATGATTTTCCCAACAAATATTAATCCCAAACTAAGGCTAAATAGAGAATAACAAAATTCCACTTAATCCTACTGAGATTTTAAAGATGAAAACATTTTTCATGCCGAAATTTTAAGAAATTGCAGATTAGTCCTAAAGATTCATAGATCTACACATGCAACCCAAAAATCTTGAAAAACTCATTTTCTTTTTCAAAAATTCTCAAAAATTCGAAACATTAAACCTTTAAACACAAAATACTTAGATTCACAGATTATAACATGGATTAGACATGCAAGAACACAAATATCAAGATTAGCACAAGATTTCGGATTTTACACAAAAAGCCCTAATCTTTCGAAAATTGAGGAAATCTTTTAGGTAGTTTTGAAAATCCTTTTCCATACTATGATACCCTTCGATTGCAGCAAGAAATTCGAGATTTCTTACCTATCAAAGAGTGTTGGCCGAAGAAAGAAAAACCTTCAAAAGAAAAGAGGGTTTTTTAGAGAAAGAAAGAAAAGGAGGATGAAGAAGATGAAGAACACGAAGATACAATGTTACCTCATCCAAGAAGTGGCTCCAAGATTGAACCAAGCTAGTTGAATGGAGAAGGTGAGAGCTTTGATATCAAGTTGGGAGGAGTTTAAATCTCCCGTAAGAGGGCAAGTATTTTTTATGGTGTTCTTAGCATATTCAAGGGTGAAACTTATAGGGGATTTGCATTTTGATTTCTCTATTTTTTTCTTGAAGAATTTTGAGGTGTTGGCCGATGGAGGAGGTGGTGCTTCGGTGGTGATGGTGAAGAGAAGACAAGTGGGGGTATAGGTGGAGATAGAAGAAGACATGAGAGTGTCTCTTGAGATTATATTACTTAGCATGCTTGAGTGTAGGATTAGTGTAAATCCTCACTCTTTGCCAAGTGTCATGCATCTTTTTATTTTTCTAATTAATAAAATCACAAATTAATTCCTACACACACATCCGAAAATACACACACACACATTTCACCTATGTATGTCTAGCATGCATAGGCATATGACTATATATGTATATACGTATATATACATGTATGCATGCCTGTATTTCACTAGACATTATAAGGCACTTTAGGGAATTAAATTAAAATGCCACAAAATTAATTAACTATAGCACATCTATTCACATAAATTAATCTAACACATAATTATCAATAATTAATCTACTTAAGCACATAATTATCGAAATAAAGTTGGCACATAACTATTCAATAAATTCCTACCACACAAGGCATATAATCAAATCGGCATATAAGGATTATTAGTCTAAGCAAATAAGGCACTTAGAGAAATTAAGTTAGTAAAGTAAATAAATTCCTAATGGTTTCTACGTGAGAATTTTCGGGTAATAATTTTGTCCCCAAAATTGTTACCTGACCCGAAAATGGGCGGACTTGGTTAATCGGTCGACAATTACCCACGTTTGCATTCTTCGGAATTGACCAATTGGAAACTGCTTCTATCTTGCTGGGGTCGACGGAGATTCCACTTGCTGAGACGATGTGGCCAAGAAAAGAGACACTGGATAGCCAGAACTCACACTTGCTGAATTTGGCGTACATCTGATGAGATCGAAGAGTTTGGAGAACGGTGCGGAGGTGGGAGGAATGATCTTCTTCATTCTTGGAGTAAATGAGAATATCGTCGATGAAGACGATTACGAATTGGTCTAGATACGGGTGAAAAACTCGATTCATGAGATCCATAAATGCGGCGGGGGCATTAGTTAGACCGAAAGGCATGACGATGAATTCGTAGTGGCCATATCTCGTCCGGAAGACGGTTTTCGGAACGTCGGACTCTTTGATTTGGAGTTGTGATATCCGGATCGAAGATCAATCTTGGAAAAGACAGAAGAACCTTGGAGTTGGTCGAACAGATCATCAATTCGGCGAAGAGGGTACTTATTCTTGATAGTGATTTTGTTGAGCTCTCGATAATCAATACAAAGACGAAGGGATCCGTCTTTATTTTTTACAAACAACACTGGGGCTCCCCCTGGTGAGTGACTAGGTCGAACGTAACCCTTGTCGAGCAGCTCTTGGATCTAAACATTCAATTCTTTTAATTCAAGTGGGGCCATGCGATATGGGGCTTTGGAAATTGGTGCGACTCCGGAAATCAGATCGATTTTGAACTCAATTTCTCGTTCGGGTGGAAGTCCGGGAATATCGTCGGGAAATACGTCGTGAAATTCTTGTACTGTTCGGACTTCGGACAATTGAGGTTTGGTGTTGGGTTCGGGATTCACGACATCTACCAGATAGCCGAAATGCCCTTTATGAATGAGTTTGACGGCTTTTATGCTGAGATAATCGGAATCGAAGTTTTGGCTTGCCTTTGGAATTTTAGGATTTGGCCGTTTGGAAGAGGAAAAATAACTGTTTTCGGGGCACAGTCAATTTGGGCTTTATATTCGGTTAACCAGTTCATTCCTAGAATGGTATTAAAATTGCGGATCGGAAGGGCAATGAGGTCAAAATTCATAGGTTGCGAATGAACTCGGATTGAACAGTTGGTCACCACTAGGTTCGAGATCATTTCTTCGCCAAAAAGGATGAGTATGCTATAGTCGTGATTCAAGTGACTAGGTTTGATCTTAAGGCTTCTAATCATATTCTCCGATATGAAAGAGTGAGTAGAACCGGAATCAATTAAGGCATAGACAGGTTCGTCGAAGATGTATATAGTACCTGCTATCATTGAGGAATCTTGCTCAATCTGCTCCTTGGTCATAGCAAACACACGTCCTTGGGCACGATTCAGAGCGTTCGGACAATCCCTTGCTATGTGTCCGGTCTTTCTACATCTGAAGCACATGTTCGTCCCTTGTACACAAGCTCCAAAGTGTGATTTTTCCCGCATTGTTGGCAAGTTGGTTTGGGCGGCTGTAGGAGTCCAGATTGATTTGATGGTTGACTTCGGTTGCCCTTGAATTTGTGGTTGCCGAAGTTAGCCTTCTTCCACGGGCGTTGACTCGTGCCTTGGGATCGACGATTCTGTTGGATCTCCTTTTCGTCTTGGGCTGCCATCAGGGCTTTGTCCACTAGTTGTCTGAAAGTCAAGGCGTCGGACATGCGGATATCTCGTCGGATCTCTGGTTGTAGGCCACGGATGAAGTGATTCTTTTTCTCTTCGGGGTCTCGAGCGATGAATGGGGCGTAGAGACAGCCATGTTCGAAGCGACGGATGTACTCGAGCATTGGCAATTCACCTTGACGAAGTTCTAGAAATTCCTTCAGTTTGTGGGCACGTACGTCTTTGGAGAAATATTTTTCGAAGAACTGTAGTTTGAAGTCGGTCCATTGCATAGTGTCGAGGTCGACTCCTTCTTTGACTCCTTCCCACCAGTGACGAGCTTCATTTCGAAGTAGGAAAAGAGCGCAATGCACACGATCACGATCGGTCATTTGCATGTAGTCGTAGATCACTTCTAGGGATTTGACCCATTCTTCGGCTATTGTCGGATCGGTTCCACCATGAAATTCGGAGGGGTTCATCTTGAGAAATCGTTCGTAAATTGCATGAGGTGCTGCTTGAGGAGCAGGCGGAGGAGGATGGTTTCGTCGAAGAAGTTGGTCAATTTGTCTTTGGTGGTTTTGGGCTTGTTCTCGAATAAGGTTCGAGAGGTTATGGATGGTTTGGTTATGGTCGGTTGGTTCATTAGTGGGAGTGCCTTGAGAACTCCGGGTTAGTCGTCTTGCCATAATTTCTATAACCTATTATGCAATTTATAATTAAAGCACATAAATAAATAAGACATATATTACACATAACGTTGCCGGATGGACGAGTTTATCGTGTCTCGTAAGTCTTCAAGCCCGGCTTTTGGTTCGTACGAGTTTTCTATAAACAATGCTGTGATACCACCGCTGTAGCACCCTCCTCGGGTCGGGCGATAAATCGAACCGGTTTATCGGAAAACTTTATTTAGATAGCGGAAGCAAAAAGGATCTCTTTGAAATTTTTAAAACTTTCGAATAGGACCAAAAATGTAATCTCTAAAAATATCCTTTTGGGTCATTTTGAAAACTTTTGGGAACCTTGAAAATTTCGAAAAGCTTTTTGGGTGATTTTGGTCGTTCCAATTTTTTTCGTTTCGACGTAACTTCAAAAAGGGAGATTATTATTCGAGTGCTACGTTTATCTAACTATAGGTTCTAATTTGGGCTCGAGAAGAAATCAAAGTTTAAGGTATTTGGTGAATAGGGATTTTCGGGTAAGAAATATAATTACCAAAATAAGCGGACCAACTATATTAATATCAAAATAAGGCCCATATCAAAATAAGAGTTTAATCCCCTCGTGAGGAAATACTAGAGTTTTAGAGAAACAGAAAATACGGAAATCATTTATAAGTTACATCACCCAAATAAAATAAGCACAGTTTATAGACCCCTCGTACGACCCTCCAAAAGCCTCCGGCCAAGACTCCGATCCACTACTCGGTCCATTCCGATGCGGGATTACTACTACTACCTGCAATCAAAGAAGTATCTATTTGAGCTATTAAGCCCAGTTAGACATCCGAATGGATAACGAGGTTTTAAAATATGGTTTTACGTACTTATATTAGTACATACACATAAGTATCACACCTTACCATTCGCCGGAAAACGAACACACACACATAAACACAAAATATCATTTAAGAACGTAAATCGACGCAAGTACTGATAATTACCAATTTACCCTTTTATCGACTCGAATGATGAAAATTACCGATTTACCCTTTTCGTGCAAATGCATGAATGAAAACATTTTCTGTTGTTCGGATCCGTGAAAAATTAACTTCTTTACTTGGATGATAAGCATATTATTCTGAGCCTGTTCTTTTGGTGGAATCAAACCACCCCTTTATCTATAGTAACTATGGTTGGGATACCGGCCCTCCGTATCCCAACTTATCCAACCCAAGCATTCCATTAACCTTTCCTTTCGTAAAAATGAAATCTCTTTTTATGCAAGACCGTGAGACGAATGAGACTCTACTACAAAACGACCACATTACGACATCACAAATATCAATCAACGAACATGCAAACAAAATTGAATTATCCACATAATACACACATACACACGACAGTCACACACACACACACATATATATATATATATATATATATATATATATATATATATATATATATATATATATATATATATATATATATATATATATATATATATATATATATATATATATATATATATATATATATATATATATATATATATATATATATATATATATATATATATATATATATATATATAACCACTTAAGTATTGCACATAATTCACATAATTATTATAGCATCATATTTTATATTTATATAGCAGCACACACACACACGGCACACACACACGTACACATAACATGCAGCCCCAAAACACACTTAAATTAGCATTCAATTATCAAACCATGCCTTTAAAGCACCAACATTTCTAGCTTTCATTAATGGGATTTCTCCCACTTTTACTCATTTAATGGATTAAAATTTCTTACAGCCCCTTAACATAGATCAGCTGCAGATTTTTAACCATAAGTTCACATTCTCACAATTAATACTCAAGGCATAATGATTAAAACACAAAAGTTCCATTTAAGACACATGCACAACCATTATTTTGAAAAACTAGCAAATGGCATCTACAAATTCTCAAATTTAATTATAGGCTGCCTAACTGACTAAATGAACAGATGCAAAAAGAATTTTGCAGTTTTCTCAAAAATTGGATTTATAAAAATTAAATTACTCGGCAAGTAATGTTGAAGCCAAAAATGATTTTTTCCAACAAATATTTATCCCAAACTATGGCCAAAATAGAAAATAACAAAATTCTACTTACTCCTACTGAGATTTTAAAGATGAAAACATTTTTCATGCCGAAATTTCAAGAAATGGCAGATTAGTCCTAAAGATTCATAGATCTACACATGCAACCCAAAAATTTTGAAAAACTCATTTTCTTTTTCCAAAATTCCCAAAAATTAGAAATATTAAACCTTCAAACACAAAATACTTAGATTCACATATTATAACATGGATTAGACATGCAAGAACACAAATATCGAGATTAGCACAAGATTTCGGATTTTACACAAAAAGCCCTAATTTTTCGAAAAGTGAGGAAAACTTTTAGGTAGTTTTGAAAATCCTTTTCCATACTATGATACCCTTCGATTGCAGCAAGAAATTCGAGATTTCTTACCTACCAAAGAGTGTTGGCCGAAGAATGAAAACCTTCAATAGAAAAGAGGGTTTTTAGAGAAAGAAAGAAAAGGAGGATGAAGAAGATGAAGAACACGAGGATACAATGTTACCTCCTTCAAGAAGTGGCTCCAAGATTGAACCAAGCTAGTTGAATGGAGAAGGTGAGACCTTTGATATCAAGTTGGGAGGAGTTTAAATCTCCCGTAAGAGGGCAAGTCTTTTTTATGGTGTTCTTAGCATATTCAAGGGTGAAGCTTATATAGGGGATTTGCATTTTGATTTCTCTATTTCATTTTTGAAGAATTTTGAGGTGTTGGCCGATGGAGAAGGTGGTGCTTCGGTGGTGATGGTGAAGAGAAGACAAGTGGGGGTATAGGTGGAGAGAGAAGAAGACATGAGAGTGTCTATTGAGATTACTTAGCATGCTTGAGTGTAGGATTAGTGTAAATCCTCACTCATTGCCAAGTGTCATGCATCTTTTTCTACTTTATTTACTAATTAATAAAATCACAAATTAATTCCTACACATACACACATCCAAAAATACACACATATATATATTTAAATATGTATTTCACCTATGTATGTATGCATAGGCATGTAGCTACATGGGCATATACGTGTATATATATATATATATATGCATGCATGTATTATACTATGTATTATATGACACTTTAAATTAAAATGCCACAAATTAATTAACTATAACACATAAGTCACTTAAAATAATCTAGCAGATTATTATCAATAATCAATCCACTTAAGCACATGATTATCGAAATAAAGTTGGCACATATTTATTCAACAAATTCCTACCACATAAGGCATATAATCAAATCGGCATATAAGGATTATTAGTCTAAGCAAATAAGGCACGTAGAGAAATTAAGTTAGTAAGGTAAATAAATTCCTAATGGTTTCTACATGAGAATTTTCGGGTTATGGAATTTTGGTTAGGGATTAGGGTTTCGAAAATGTGGGGTGTTACACTAAGTAATACATCAAATAGTTAACAATAATAACACCAAAAAGATTGATCGAAATTTGATATTAGACGTTTGTAATAACAAATCAAATACAAATATTAATCCTAATACGGAAACACAATACATAACTGCCCGGGTCACTTTTCAAGAGAGATTATGCTTGTCTTTGTCCTATCTATGTTGTTTGCCATTTTCCTCTGCATTCGAATTTGGTAAGAAAATCTTGTAGAAATGAAGTGAGAAATGGCGGGTGAAATCTTATAGTACGGGTGTAAAAGGGGATGAAAGACGGAAAATTGTAACCGTAGATGAAATGAGTCATGTATAGGCCAATTGGAAGAGAATAGATCATGGGTTCTCTTAACAAACTACCAGGGAGGGGGTGAAGAAAGAAAAAAAGAATTAAGGACATAAGGAAGATTGTGTACTTAATTTTCTTCGGAGTGGACGATTTTTGTGTTCAACATCGTTTGAAAGAAAACAAAAAACTGTAAAAATAAAAATTGACTAAAATGACCCTAGGTTTAGGTTTATAGTTCAAAATATCTTCCTTTTATATGTAAGATTAGAAAATAAATTAAAAATTTAAACAGCAAAGCGGATGGCATAAAACTAAAAAAAAAAAGACACCGCAAATTTTTTTTTATCAAAAATGCACCTAGATTTGGATCTAGGGTTATAGATTAAAATATCTTCCTTTTTGATGATGCTAAAATATAGCTCACCTAGGGTGGTTTAGAAAATGAGCTGGGAGAGCAAAGCGGATCAGTAGCTTGACAAGTTGATGATCCTGAGGTCCCTGCGAAATGAACACACGTGAACTACGCCGGGGGTTGATCCGGCGGAAACCCCTCCAACGCTCAAGTCAGATATACGGATTGCCGAGATGTTAGAGAGAATTAAACTCTAGCTTGTTGGTGAATAATGGAAACGTACCTTAACAAATGAGTAAAACATCTATTTATATATCGTTGAATGGGTTGGGCTTACTTTGTTGGGCCCAAGCCTTACTTTGAAGGAGCTTGGGCTTTCGTGTAATGGGCCCACTTGTGTGTGATTGGGCTTTTGTGTAGTGGGCCTAATTGGTAGATAAATTTGAGGGTCCATTGGGCCGGCCCATTTAGGTATATCATTAAGCCCCCCAACCCTCGATTCGAGACGGGGACGTGTGTAGAGGGATCCGGGTCGTGTCGAGAGTTAATTGTGGCGTTGATTGAATTGTTTCCGTTGGCTGTGAATTAATTCCTTAATTTAAATAAGGGATAATTGTATTTATTTGGCAGCGAGGTATATATTTAAGGGTTTTAAATATTATACCAGGGCCAGATAAATAGACTCCTTTTGTGGTGGAAAGAATTGATCTCCAACTTCTGCGTAATAAATATGGGTATGTATTTTTAACTGTAGGTATTCTTCTGTGCTTTTCTGCTTTTTTTTTTATTCTATAGCGGTAGAGAAGAAAAATATTTTTGTTTTGCTTTTTTGGGGAAAAATTTCTTCTCATGTCGAGTCCGGGTAATTCGAAACCTTTGCGAATTAAACTTCGAGACCCGGTTGAAGGGGGCAAGAAAACTTTTGGTACCGTGGGTATGGAACGCGAAAAGCCTGTAGCTTCTGGTGCGAAAATCGGATCTGCAGTAGTAGGTTCACGGACTATGGGGAAGGGGTGCAAAGTAGGTGGCTCGGAGACCGGAGTCGGCTCGAGCCGTGTAGCCGGGCGTCAAAATCAGTGTAGGGGCGCGCGTTTTCATGCAGAGACGGAGCCGAGTGAAGCCATGGAGCCGACGGCTTGCACCCGGACCGAGGAGGGGAGGGAGAGAGAGAGCAGGCCACGTGGGCCTGCTGCTGTCGGCCGCGCGTCATGTTTGGGGGAACGCGCGCGCGGGATTGGGCCGTGTCCCGACGCGCGCGTGCCGGTAGGTAGGGGGGGCAATGCTGACGCGCGCGCACTGCCCAATGGAGGAGCGCGTGCGCGCGCGTCGTTGGAGGGCAGTGGTGTTGGTGACGCGCGCGGGCTGCCCACTGACGGCGCGCGTCCGCGCGCGTCGCTGGGGAGTTTTAGGGCGCGTGAGCGCGCGTCGGAAGGGGGGGTTAACGCGCGTGAAAGCGCGTCATCCGAGGGGACGCGCGCGCGTGAGGGCGCGTCCGGAGCTATTTTTCGGCGCTGTTTTTTCGATCGGGTCGGGCAAAATGAGGAGCAAATCGATGTCGAAGATAGTGTGAATGTTCGGAGTGCCGTGAGGCTAGAAGTCATTGAATCTTGGAGTGACGATGTAGAAACGAGTATTCACGGTGGTGAGCAAGTAGATGGAGTTGTGGCTAGTAGGCGTTATTCTCGACGTCAAATCGTGGATTTTGGGAGCGATAGTGACGATTCTAATCAAGCCCCTTTGGCGAGTGATCATGTTGTGTCAAGTAGTGAAGTTGAGCCGACGGATGAAGAGGGGGAGGAAGATGATATTCCGCCGGGTGATGTTGAGGTTGATACGAGGAGGCAAAAGAAAAAGAAGCCAATTAATTTGGACTTAGTTAATTTTGATAGTGTGTTGACGGAAGAGCATTTGCTCTCTATTCGTCGTTTATCTGGAGCGCCAAGTAATGTCGAGTTGTTGTTGCCTCAGAAGGGCGACCGTTTGTACTCGCCACCCGATGGGTTTCATACGGTATTTTTGGGGTATTTGACGTGTACATCTCAGATTACTCCGCATCCGACCTTGTTGAAGGTTTGCGAGGAATTCAAGATAGGGTATAGTCAGCTCACTCCCACTGCTATTCTGATGTTCGAGGCGTTTCACTATAGAGTGGTTCGAGTAGGTCTTCCAGTTACTGTGAGTATGTTTAAGGCGTTATTTACGTTACATCGGCCCACTAAGATTCCTTTCTTTTGTTTCCATCCTCGTGTTCCTGATACGCGTAAAACCTATGTATGAAAAACCGCAAGTGTACAGTATCGCGTTTTGTAGAATAGTGAATTCCAGATATCGATCCACAGGGAATTAAGTTCCTAAATTTACCAAGTACCGTAATTATACTATCCTAAACTTTATCTAGACGATCGAAATGGTGGGGGATGAAGCTAAAAAGAAAGAAACAATAATAAAAGCAACGGTCCGCCAATAAAAGCGAGGAATTCCGACGTGTGATGGCTTCTAGGGTAAAATCCACCAGTGTACTATCGATAAAGATCTACAAATCGAAATCTATTGTCAATTCTATGTTCGCTAACCCAGACACTAAAGTACCCTAACCCCCGTCTCCAGTGTAGTTAGAGTCTACCCATAGGTCCGACGTCTCCGTTCAGAACCTGATATTAAGAGAGCATTTAGGTCAAGTCCTTAAGGGCTACCCGAGGTGCATCACGTCTCCGTTTCCATAACCCGAGCTATGTTTTCCTAAAATCAAACGAGAAATCCTCTCTCGAGTTCATTCCCATTTACAATCAATTCAACTGTTGGCCAAACAATCGAAAGCATTTAATACAGGAAAACATAAACAGAATCAAAGAACGACAAATAGATCACAGATCTGGAAATCAAAATCAATATATACAAGGTTTCATTTCCCTAAAAGAAAATGCTTAGTTCATTACAAACATAGCATCAAAATGAAGAACACGAGAAATCATAAACTAAACGTAAAGAAAAAGCTTATGAAAAACCCGAGTCGAAACCCTCGTCGAAGCTTCCCGCGAAGAACTGGCGAGAACCGAAGAGAAAAACCGAAGAAGATCGAAGAAGCGTCCCAGAAACCGTAGAAGAATGAGGCTTGCTTCTATTTATAGTAAGGCAAAGCTTCTTGAGGAAGCTTTGCCTTTTTAGATATTTTTTACGCATCCCAAGGCCCATATCGCGATATGAGCGGCAATATCGGGCGATATGGTAAAATTGCAAGCTCTCTGTTTCGTTTCTCCCCATATCGCGATATGGAATGGCATATCGCGCGATATGGCAAAAATGCAAGCTCTCTGTTTCGTTTTCTCCCATATCGCGATATGGAAGGTAATATCGCGATATGGTCGCTGCAATAACTTCAAACTCTGTTTTGACCCTTTTGTAGCCCGAATTTGACAATTTTGCATTTCACAAAAGTTGTAGCTCTTGCAGTTGGCTTTCTAAATCCATTTGAATCAGCTCAATCGGAGGTCGTATGAAGAAGTTATGCATAAAATACCGAACTCTGCCACCATCCACTTGATTGCAATTTTTGCTCTTGTTTGACTTGATTCTCGGCTTCGCTTTCAAAATCGTTTCGAATCGGCAAAAATAGCTTCTCTTTACCTATAATAGAAATAAAGCAAGAAACGCAATAATATATACAAATAACGCCGAAACTCGGACGAATGAAGACCAAAACTCGAAGATTCGATAAGCAAAAATCGTGCAAAACGAACACTTATCAGTTCCCTACCAATTCGTGAAGAGTGTGAAGTTATCTTTGGGGGAATGGAAGACCCATTTTTTTTATGTGAAGGCTCCCACTTTCGACGTCCCCGTAGTTTGGAATCCTACGTGCGAGAGTTTCAAGATGACTGCGAATATGGCGAAGAGAATTGAAGATTCTAGGTTGTGTGATGTGGAGTTTGACCCGAGGGTTTTGATACCAAAGGCGAAGGGTCAGCACCGTATATCCTTTTGTTGCATTGACTTGTGTCTTTTTTTTTTTTTTTTTTTTTTTTTTTTTTTTTTTTTATAGTTCTTTGGTTGTATATACCTTATGTCCCTTATGTGTTTGTTATCTTTTGTAGATGGGGGTATCACCTTTGCGGCCCTTCGAGCTAAGGCGAATGTGACGTCGAAGAAGGCATCGAAGAAGGTTCCCTCTACGTTGGGAGGTTCTTCAAGTGGTTTGCCTCGTGAGGAGGTCCATGTAGAAACTCCTCGAGTAGTCGCAGATGACAGTAGCAGTGCTGGTGAAGTGGAGGGGCGTCCATTGACGAGGGATCGTGGCAAGGGGAAGAGGGTGGATACCGAGTATGTGGCTGTGCCTAAGCGTCCACGGGTAGACCCGGAGGAGACCTATGCTTTCCATGGTGGGGGAGGGAAACAATTATTTACCTATGGTGTGAATCGTGATGGTAAGGAGTCGTATTGGGATGTGTCGGACCATGATCTGCCTATGTTGAGTACCGAGGGATTCGTTCGGGAATATGACCGTGCTCGGATGTCTGGTAAGGGCCCTTCTCACATGTTGGAGTTAGCCAGTGGGGACATATGTCGGGTGAGTCCTTGTTTATTTAAAACCAGATTAAATGTTACTTCCTTTTTTTCTTGTGTAAAAATTTTTTTTTCTTAGTTGGTAGCGACTTGGAGATATCTCATGGAGCACGGTAGGAATGTAGAAACGAGGAAGGAAGAGGATCGAGTTCGAAGTCAGACGCGTGAGGATGAACTTCTAAGCCAGTTGGAGATAGCTTGCTCAACGGACGGAAGAGCTTGCTCGAAGGACAGAGGAGCTTGTTCAAAGGACAGAAGAGCTCGAGGTTATCCGAGGTGATGCGAAGGCGTATAATGATGATGTTCATAAGTTGAACGAGTGCTATGACCAGCTCAAGGAGAAATACGAAGTCGAGAAGGCGACGGGGAAGAGGTTCCTCGCGACATCAGGTGGTGCGGCTTATAGGGAGTCCATCGTGGAGGAAACCAAGCTTAGCTTCCGAGGTAGTGATGAATGTGCTGCTATGATTGAGGAGCATGCGTTGGCTGTGGTCTATAAGCCCTTAGTGCGTGCTTGTCGCAAATATCTTCGCGATGCAGGTGGTATCAGTGAGAAGGTGATTCGAGGGATGGAGGCTGGTATCTCCGATGAAGAGGATGATGAGGTAGATGTCGGCGAAACAGGCACAAAGCTTGTGGATGATATGGTTGCTGATGATCCCACTGTGGGGGCGTCTTCCGCTCGTGGTGGGGGAGTTTAGATTTATTTGCTAGGATAGTTAAACTTTTTTTTTATTATTGCTATGGATTTCTTAATTTATTTTTATTGCTGATGTAGATGGGTATGTCCACTACTGTTTCGTTTGAATTTCTTCCTTGTTTGACATTTGAGGTTTTGATATTTAGTTGTTTATTTTGACATTGTCAAGATTTTTTGCGTTGCTTATGTGTATTAACATTTAGCGTTGTACGCGATGTACTTGAGAAGGGGATCAGTCTCCCAAGGTTTTTGTTAAGGGTCGTGCCCTTTGCTTGGACCGCTTGGGTCTTGAATATATTTGTCCATGGCCGCGTTTTAAAATTAACACCTCATGAAACAAATAAAGCGACTCAGATAATCCAGCTGGCCAGGCTATATGGATTATCTAAATCTCTCTAAGTGTTTATAGGGTGGCATTGAATTAGACTCATGATGAGAGGTAATTTGTATCGATGTGAAGGCACAGAGAATAAAATGAAAATTGTGATTTATTCAATGATAGCAAAGGAGAATTGTTACAAGCCTAGATAAGGCGAATTTAAATAAATAGCTAATGCGATGGGCCTACATGAGGCGAAGGTAATTAACTACTGCTAAAGTAAATAAATTGTCTTGATAAAAAAAAATTCTTCTGAGTGATCGTACTACACTTGTTCTTCTTCCACGTCTTCCTTGTACTCGCTCGTTTCGCTGTGCTGATGGTAGGCTGAATTCCTTTGGCGTCTCTATGCCCTAATATGGGGATGGTTTTTCTTCCTCGCACTTTGAGATATGAAATCCACTCGCGAGTTGCTGTGATTTGCTGTGTGATCGTGCCTGTGAGATGGAATGATTTTGTCACGTTAGTAAGAGTAAACAAGAGCGTGCGTGTGTTGTGGTCTAGTGGAAGTATTCTTACCCTTGGCGATGTGGTATGGGGTGGCTTCGCTCTTTGGGCCATCGATTGAGCAATATGCATCCTCTCGTAATTGATTCTCACTCTGCAATAAGATGGTGAGATGTGAATACGAATTGCTGATGTAAGTAAATTTACTAGCCCCCAGTTTAGGTGGGACGTTCACGCACCTCGTTATGTAGTAGAAAGTTTCCACAACATGTAGAGACGGTTTTGCGAGACGAGTGACGTGGAAGACCGCGGAGCCTGCATGGGTAATGTTTTGTAAGTAATTTTCATATAGGGGGGGTATAGGTGGTGACTTCACCGGATCTTAATTTAGGTAGATGTATACCTTAAGCGAAGAACCGTTTGAGGTTCCCTATATTCCACGTTCTGGGTATAGGGCGTCCGTCAGTGTTCTCGAGGCGGTATGCTCCAGTGTTGACCACTTTTGTGATTTTATATGGTCCTTCCCACTTTGGGCCGAGCTTACCAATGGGGTGAGAGGCTTTAGCTTTTCGGAGGACTAAATCTCCGACTTGAAAGGAGCGAGGGCGGACCTTTGAGTTATATGCCTTGGCCATGCGTGACTTGTACATCTGTTGCCGGATGTATGCGATCTCTCGTAGCTCATCTACAAGGTCTAGGCATCCTCGCATAGCTTCTTCATTAGCTGCTGGATCATAATTTGTGATTCTCCGAAATGGTTCACCTATTTCCACGGGTGCGATAGCCTCCGTGCCGAAAGCTAGATTGAAAGGCGACTCTCCGGTTGCTGCGTATGGGGTTGTGCGATAAGCCCATAGGGCGTTAGGCAATTCTTCCACCCACTTCCCTTTGGCACCTCCAAGCCTTGTTTTAAGGTGTTGGAGTATGGTGCGATTTGTAACCTTCGGCTGGCCGTTAGCTTGTGGATTTGCTACGGATGTGAAGAATTGTTTGATATCCAAGCCGAGACACCAATTCTTCACTTTGTCACCGCAAAATTGGGTTCCATTATCTGAGATAATGGAAAGTGGGATTCCAAAGCGACACACGATGTTCTTCCATAGGAATTGGATGACTTCTTCTTCTCGGATGCGTGCTAAGGGTTCAGCCTCCACCCATGTGGTGAAGTAGTCCACTGCTACAATGAGGTATTTCCGTCCTCCTATGGCGGGCGGGAATGGTCCAACTAAATCCATCCCCCATTGGGCGAAAGGGATGGGGCTGTCAATTGGTTGCATTAATGCCGCTGGCAGGTGAGTGATATTGGCATGCTCTTGGCATGGCTTACATTTCCGGACTAATTTCTTCGCGTCTTCAGGCATCGTTGGCCAATAGTAGCCTTGTCTCAGTAGTTTGAGAGTTAATGTTCTCCCGCTTAAGTGATTACCGCAGATGCCTTCGTGTACTTCTCTAAGTACGTAATCCGCTGTGGTCGGGTCGAGGCACTTGAGATAGGGGAATGAGAAACCTCGTTTGTACAGTTCTTCTCCCACTATAATGAAGCGGGCGGCTCTTGTTTTTAACTTCCGTGCTTCAGTGGGATCCGTTGGAAGTTCCCCCTTCTTGAGATACTTCAGGATTGGAGTGAACCAACATGGTTCATCTTCCTCGGTGTACTGTACTTCACTAGGTGAGGTTATCTCCGGCTGAGGTGAGGTTATCTCCGGCTGAGGTGAGGTGAGGAGCGTCACCTTCCGACTTCTGATGCTGGCTATGGAGCTTCCCAGCCTAGCTAATTTGTCAGCATGGATGTTATTGGAGCGAGGTACTTATCTTATTTCGTAGCTCTCGAATTTAGATAACAGAGTGTGTGCGAGAGCTAAGTATTTGGCCATGGTGTCTTCTTTGGCCTCGTAAGTTCTGAGTACTTGGTTGACGACGAGCTGAGAGTCGCTTTGGATTAGGAGCTTACGCGCTCCGGCAGATAGGGCGAGGCGGATTCCTGCTATCAATGCCTCATATTCAGCAACGTTGTTTGAGGCTGTGAATTCGAATCGTTGAGCATATTCGAACTCGTCTCCGTCTGGGTTCATTAGGACGATACCCGCTCCACCTCCTGTGGCAGTGGAGGATCCATCGACGCTGACAGACCAGGTAGGTGGAGAGGTGATTTCTTCTACTGAGGTCATTTCGACTAGAAAGTCAGCCAATACTTGTGCTTTGATAGCAGGACGGGGTTTGAATTCTATCCCATATTCGCTTAGCTCTATTGCCCATTTTGCTAATCGCCCGGATGTCTCGGGACTTCTTAGTATCTTCTTCAGAGGATAATTGGTGAGAACCACCACTTGATGCGACTGGAAGTAGGGTCGAAGCTTCCGAGCTGCGTTGATGAGGGCGAGAGCGAGTTTCTCCATATTGGTATAGCGTTGTTCAGCTCCTTGGAGGGCGCGACTTGTGTAGTATATGGGTTGATGACCTTTTCCTCCATCTCGGATGAGGACCGCGCTGATGGCATCAGCCGAGGTAGCCAAGTACAGCATGAGGGTGTCTCCCGGCTGAGGTTTTGTAAGCGAGGGTGGTGATGCGAGATATGACTTTAGCTCAGTGAAGGCTTTTTGACATGCCTCATCCTACTCGAACTTTTTTCCTCCCCTTAAAATCTTGAAGAAGGGGAGAGCCTTGTCCGCTGATCTTGAAATAAATCTATTCAGGGATTCTAAACAACCGTTGAGCTGTTGAACTTTCTTGATTGATGTTGGTGGAGCCATAGAGGTGATTGCTTCGATTTTCGCGGGATTAGCTTCGATTCCTCGCTGCGAAATCATATAACCCAAAAATTTGCCTCCCCGAACTCCGAATGAACATTTGAGGGGGTTGAGCTTCATCTTATATTTTCGCAGGGTGGCGAAACATTGATCCAGATCATTTAGGTGGTCCGAGACCTTGACACTTTTGACGAGCATGTCGTCGATATACATCTCCATATTCTTACCGATCTGATCTGCGAACATGGCGTTCACTAGACGTTGGTAAGTGGCTCCCGCATTTTTTAATACGAAAGGCATGACTTGATAGCAGTAGATGCCTTGGTCCTTGATGAAACTAGCCCTCTCTTGATCTTCTGGTGCAAGTAAGATCTGGTTGTATCATTGGTACGCATCGAGGAAGCTGAGGAGTTTGCACCCCGAGGTCGAGTCGATTAGCTGATCGATTATGGGTAGAGGAAATGGGTCCTTAGGACAGGCTTTGTTGAGGTCAGTGAAGTCTACGCATAATCTCCACTTGCCACCCGGGTTGGGAACGAGTACTACATTCGACAGCCATTCAGGATACTGAACTGGTCGTATATGGCCCGCTTCAAGAAGTTTTGCCACTTCCGCTTTGATATGTTTGTTGCGTTCGGGACCAAATGTCCGTTTACTTTGTTTGACTGGCTTCAACCTCTTGTCGACGTTGAGCCGATGTAGAGCTACCTGAGGAGGAATGCCCGACAAATCTTGGGCTTTCCATGCGAACACATCTCCATTGTGTCGCAAGAAGTTGATTAGGTGCTGCTCCGTGGTTGGATCTAAATCAGATCCTATTCGTATGAGCTTGGAAGTATCTCCGGGAGTGAGCTCTATAAGCTTAAGCTCTTCGACGGCTGCTAGCTTGATGCAGTCATTTGGTACACTGATGAGGATTTCTTTATTATCCTCAATAATGGCGTTGACCCACTTTCGTTTGTCGGATTTTTGGGTGTCGTCTCCCCTTCCGGGTGGTTTAGGCTTCTTGGAAGGTTCTCGTAGGGCTCTTGCATAGCACTCTCGGGCGAGACGTCTATCTCCAAGTACTTCCCCCATTCCATAGGGAGTAGGGAACTTCCACTTCTGATGGTAGGAGGAAGGCACTGATTTGAATGTATGGATTGCTGGCCTCCCTAGAATGATGTTGTAGGGGTATGGCTTGTCGACGACGAGGAATTTGATTAGTTTTGTGATTCGACAAGGGTCTTCCCCTAGAGAAACGGGCAGCTCCACTTCTCCTATGGACAAAATGCCTTCTCCTGTGAATCCTTTCAGGGGTGTGGAGATGGGATTAAACCGGGCATTATCTATGCCCAGCTGCTTAAAAGCGTGGAGGTACATTATGTCAGCTGAGCTCCCACCGTCCACTAATATCTTCTTGACCAAGAAGTTGGCCACCGTTGTTGTTACTACCAACGCATCGACATGATCTTCATCTGGACCTTCAAGGTCGGAGGAGTTGAAGACTATGCTAGGATCAGGTCTTCGTATTTGATAGATGCGTGCGGATGGGGAAGCACGTTCTTGACTCATGCGTGCTGATCGAGCGAGGGTGCGTCTTGCATTTTGTGAATCGCCACCCGCTGGTCCTCCGGAGATAAAGGAGATGATTCCCCGGGTAGGTTGGTTGTCGTTGTTATATGGGTCACGTCGATGACCCCCATCCTCTCGCCTTTGTTGTTGATCTCGATTATTATCTCGGCGTGAGGATCATCACGGCGCTTATTTCGAGGCTTATCAATGTATTCGCCTAAATGGCCCTGTTTGATCAGCCTCTCAATTGCCGCTTTGAGTTGTGCACATTCCTCCGTAGTATGTCCTCTGTCCTTATGGAATCGACAATAACGATCCGACTTTTCTCGCTTTGCATTTGGTTTCATGGGACGTGGAGGTTCTGCTAAACCTTTCTGTTCTATCACGTGAAGGATTTCAGTGAGGCGAGCGTTTAGCGGAGTGAACCTATTGTAGGAGGAAGAGGGTTGGTCTTGGTGGAAGTGGTGGACGTCGATCATCGCGTCTCCTATTGTCCTGACGGTCTTCTTCCCTTTTCCTTTTTGGAGGAGCATGGGTAGAGGCTTCCTCTATCCGGACATACTTTTCAGCTCGATTTAGCAACTCCTCTAGGTTGCCTGGGGGTCTTCCGGCGATAGATTCCTTGAATCTACCCGGTTTCAAGTTCTGGTGCTTAATCCTGGAGAGCATGTCTTGTCCTACACTGGGGACTTCATGGACGGCTTCTACGAAACGCTTAATGTAGTTGCGGAGTGTTTCGTTATCTCTCTGTACTACAGAGAAAAGATGAGCTGGGGTCTTGGCATATTGTTTGTTGATGGCGAATTGGTTGGTGAATCGGGTTGACAACCGAGCGAAGGTGTCAATCGACCCTATGGGTAGAGAGTTGAACCAATTCATTGCCCTCTTGGAGAGAGTGGTGCGGAACATTTTGCACATCGCAGCATCCGTCGGGCCATATAAATCCGCCATGGCACTGAATTTCTCTATATGCTCCTGTGGGTCGGTGGTCCCTTCAAATTGAGGTAATCCCGAGATCTTTACTCCTTGAGGCAATACCTCGTTGAGAATATCTATGGTGACGGGACTGCGTCTTGTTGGGACAGGCGTTCTTTCACCCATTAGATTATTTGGTTAGGGGAAAAGATTTTGGCGAGACATTCTGCTGTTTACCTCGCATTCTCCCTCATTAAAGAGAGGGACTCTCTGTGGTGACGTTTTCCCCGTGGGGGTGAGCACCGACGCTGCTGTCTGGGTTGTGCCCATCTGTGATTAGTAGATAGCTGTACTCGGGACCGTGGGTCCGAGGTAGAAGAGGAGACACTTTTTTTATTCTAGATTGGGGGTGGGGCCACAGGTGGCGCTATAGGTGGAGCTGGCGCTGGTATCGCATTGGGAGCGTTTGCTCCCATCGTGGCGATATATTGAGTTACAACCTCCGTGGCGGCGCGAGTTGAGGCTTCTGCTATCATGCGTTGGAGCGCGTCCTCGGTTATTTGAACCGTTCGAGGAGCAGGGAGTGGTGGATCCACGAGTGGTGGGTCCCGAGGAGGGATCACCTGAACCTCGCGAGGTGGATCTCCAGCACGTGGAGGAGCTGGCTCCGTGGTGCGTAGAGGAGGTGGCTCCGCGGCACGTAGAGGAGGTGGCTCCGCGGCACGTGGAGGAGGTGGCATGCCAGATCCTCCACGGACTGGGAGGTTATTAGCCGTGTCATTTTCTCTCCGAGCTGACGCCTCAGGAGGATCTTGTTGGCTACGTGATCTGGTTTGCATCGTTCCCACAGACGGCGCCAAAATGATGATGCTAAAATATAGCTCACCTAGGGTGGTATAGAAAATGAGCTGGGAGAGCAAAGCGGATCAGTAGCTTGACAAGTTGATGATCCTGAGGTCCCTGCGAAATGAACACACGTGAACTACGCGGGGGGTTGATCCGGCGGAAACCCCTCCGACGCTCAAGTCAGATATACGGATTGCCGAGATGTTAGAGAGAATTAAACTCTAGCTTGTTGGTGAATAATGGAAACGTACCTTAACAAATGAGTAAAGCATCTATTTATATATCGTTCAATGGGTTGGGCTTACTTTGTTGGGCCCAAGCCTTACTTTGAAGGAGCTTGGGCTTTCGTGTAATGGGCCCACTTGTATGTGATTGGGCTTTCGTGTAGTGGGCCTAATTGGTAGATAAATTTGAGGGCCCATTGGGCCGGCCCATTTAGGTATATCACTTTTATGTATAAGATTTGTATTACATGTTGAAATGATAGGCTTATTGGCTAAAGAGAAAAAATATATATGAACCTAAATTAAAAAAAGCTAGTGGTCAGGAGCTTTGTAATTAAAAAACCCTTCTTTACATAATATCGACATATCGTTAGAATAATATTTAGCCAAAACTGTAACATAACACGTTTATATACAATCTGTCTCAAATTTTAAGAAATAATATCACATTTAAGTACTCTCTTTCAACTCATAAACAATACACCCATTGTTAATCTGTCTTAAAATCTTGTCAATATATTATCTTTTTATCCTTTGATTCGGTCAATGTGTAGATTCACGGACTTGTAGATCTATCTCAAATCTAAAAAATGTAATTGATTGCGCCATAAAATATATACGCCACTCAAAATATTAAATTTTATAGGGGCTATTAGTGAAAATCCCCTCCAACCTTTTTTGATAAGTATGGGTAGGGATGGCAGCGGAGCGGGTGTTAGAGTAGGTGACCGAAGAGCCAACTAATTTTTGTGTTTTCTCACTCTACTCGTAAATAATCTATTTCGTATTAATAATAAATACCCCATTTGGCATTCTATATCTTTGTCCCTTGCATAAGCATAGATATAGTCCTTACAGTTACTTAATTACTATAAATAGATTTAGTAGAATCGTGAGATTATTTATTGAAGTATAGTAACTGTTAAACGTGGTTCCTAATCAACGGGTGACACCACTGATGAGGATATCAGCATTTCCCATTCCAGACTAGCACTTAGTGTATGTGTACTGCGTCTCATCAGTCAACGGTGTTGTGAAATCGGCATACATAAGTTGTTAGAGTAGGTGACCAACAAGCCAACTTGTGGCTCTAGTCTTTCCATTTATTCTTGTAATAAATTATCATTTTTTGTATTTATGATAAAAACACCTCGGCATTCTATATCTTTGTCCCTTTGTCTCAAACATAAATATAGTCCTTACAGTTATTACAAGTACTAGTAATTGATCTTTAGGATCGTGAGATATTTACTTTAGTATTATAACTGTTAAATGTGTTCCTAGTCGAAGAATTACGCCACCAATGAGGATATCGGTCTTTCCCATTAAGAGACTAGCACTTAGTGTATGTGTACTGCATCTCATCAGTAAACGGTATTGTGATATCGGCATGCATAAGTGGGTGCTCGTAAGTTGACGAGTTCACTGAACTCCCTCACCCTAGAAATCTCTAAGTGGTTCTCAATAATCGAGTAGAGATATCTATGGTATAGTTGTACACCATTAGTACTTATGACCTAGACATCACCGTGACTTCATTAGAGGACCAGCTGTATCGTGACATGTCCTTGAGTTCCACCGAGGACCGCCCCAAGGTCCAGTGTTCGTGCAGTCCAAAAACTAGTGGGAGGTTTGTGCATTATAGTCGGGGATTCGATCGCTAGAATAGTCTTGGATGTCATGTGTGGTCTCCTAGTTTGTAATCTCTAAGCCTCTGGCCAGAGCTGACTAAGTGATGATTAGAGAATTCGATTCTCTAACTCATGCACGTACCGATTACAACACTTAGAACGATCGCACATGTATTGAACTACTAAGGAGGTCTCGATGAACCAATGCCTATAGTTCGATCGGGACATATGAATCGAAGGGATCGTACTGTACGTTAACTATATCAAAAGGTTCTTGCAGGCACTTCATTTGTATCTAGGGAATCTTGACATGTAGTTGCTAGACGCCTATCTTGATTCGTTGAGTGATTAAGGTGAAACGAGCTTCATCTTAATCGTAACTCTAAGGGACGAGTTTAGACCACAAAGGGTTGTGGACCCATGGCTAGCTTACACCTGAACCATCGTGGGTCACACTGCTCGTGCACTCGAGATCTTTCAATAAATAGTCAAAAATAAAAATATTTAATCTTTGCATAATTGGAAGTCAATATGATTGAGTCCAACATTCGTAATTTGGAATTATGAATGAGAATAAGAAAAGGAAAAGAATAGGCGAACATCTTAGTGAAATTTCTAAATCGAGAAGTTTCCAAATTTAGAAAGTCCACTGAATTGGGTGTCCACTTTTTGAAATTGGAAATCGTGAATCGGAACTCGTAATGATGAGGAAATAACAATGATTCCGAAAATATAATCGTTACAATTTTTCGATCATTGAGTTGTGAGAAACGAGCGAGTAAAGAACTAACTAACTTAAGCTCTTGGGCCCGGTCCAACTTAAGCCTGTTAGGGCTTTTATACAAGACACAAGAAATACATGATTTATAGGTCTTGCAGAACATACACAATACATCACAAAACCCTAGCCGCTCGGATCTCACACCTCACGACCGAACCACCACCCACGGCCGTCGCCACTATCGCCGACCATCGCCGGAATCGGCCACGTGCCTCATTCGTAGTTGGTAGTTTTCTTTCCTTTCGTCTTTTCTTCCGTCTATTATCACTTTTGTGTGTATAGTGCCACGTATTTAGTATATCTAAGTATACGAGGTGAAATCCAAGAGGAGGAAGATCAAAGAGTCGAACAACCGAGAAGTCGCTGCCAAGCCACCGCAGCACGCGCCGCCCGAAGACACCGCGTAGACTCCACGCGCAGCCGTCGTTGAGCGGGTATGCCGCCACCGCACCGCCGCTGCTCCTCCCGACTGCATGGATTGGTTTCTGTGGCAGTTTGCTTCGATCCGTTAGTTCGCCTCACGCTTCAAGAGGTAATCTTTCGGATCTGTTAGTTAATACGATTTATTTAATTAGATTAAATTATATGCTATATTTTTTCATGAATTGATATGTATGTTATACTTGATCTTCTTCATGAAATTATACGCATTTTTATTTCGTTTCGTTGCGAGTATGCTATGTGTTTTAATTATCGAATTAAAAAGCATGATGTAATTTTAATTTTCGCTGTAAGCGTTAAGGTACGTAATTAATTGCTTAAATACGAATCGAGCATGTGATTATATGATTTAAGTTATTTATTTCATGAAAAAAATTGTTTTCCGCTGCGTACACGTGCCCGATTCCCAACATAAGTGGGTGCTCATAAGTTGATGAGTTCAGTGAACCCCCTCAATCTAGAGATCTCTAAGTGGTTCCCAATAATCGAGTAGAGGTTTCTATGATATAGTTGTACACCATTAATCCTTAAAACCCAAACATCACCGTGACTTCATTAGAGGACCAGCTGTATTGTGACCTATCCCTGAGTTCCACCGAGGACCGCCCCAAGGGCCAGTGTTCGTGCAGTCCAAAATATAGTGGGGGTTTGTGCATTGTAGTAGGGGATTCGATCGCTTGATCAATCATGGATATCCTTTGTGTTCTTACGATTTATAATCCATGAAGTCTGTGGCCATAGCTGAAAGTGTCGTGATTAGAGAAATATGTTTCTCTAAGTCAAACATGAACGGATTATATAATTAAGAACGTCCACACAGTTATTGAACTCATAAAGAGGTCTCGACGAACCAATGCCTCTAGTTCAATCGGGATATATGTATCGAAGGGATCGTACTGTACGTTAACTATATCACACGGTTCTTGCAGGCACTTCATTTGTATCTAGGGAATCATGACGCGTAGTTGGAAGTCAATATGATTGAGTCCAACATTCATAAATTTTAATTACGGATTAGAATAAGTAGAGGAAAAGAATCCGACGGAAATTTAGTGAACTTTCTATACTGGGAAGTTTCATGATTTGGCATGTCCTAAATTAGGGTTTCCAATTTCGAAAATTGGTAAATTGCAAAGTGGTACTCGTATCGACGAGAATTTTTGCTTGTTGTCAAAATATAATTGTTATATTTTTGCGAGCATTCATTTGTTAGAAACGAGCCGGGAAAGAGAGTGGACTTAAGTTGTTGGGCCTAGCCCAACTTAAGCCCTGTTAGGGTTTTCACAAGGAGCATATAAATAGGATTTGTATGTCTTGTGAAAGACACACAAAAACGACATAACACAATCTTGAAACCCTAGCCTCTCTTCCTCCATCGGCCGTCCATCTTGTAGCCAAAACCCTACCTCCGCCACCAGCCGCCGCCAGTTGCCGCCGCATCGGCATCTTCCTTTTCCCTTCGTTCTTCTTCATTGTACTTAGCCTATCACGTATCTAGTGTTGCGTGGATAGTGGATTGAATATACGAGGTGAAACCTAAAAGGAGGACGATTCTTATGCCGCCAACGCCGCCATCAGGGTCGTCCCCACGCGCCCCCCACGCGCCGTCACAAGTCGGTGATGCGAGAAGGCAATTCTGAAAAACTGCTCTCGGATTTTCTGCGCAGTCCAGCGAGAAAACTTGCCACAAATCAACCGGTGATTGAATGAACGTGAAATTTTGACAGAAGCTTCAAAACTCATAGATATACAATCTTCCAAAATAAATTGTGCATCCAGTCAATAAAGGAGATATTGAAGTCGGAGCAGGCCTGTAATTTTGGATCAGAAAAGAGGTTGGATCAGTTGGAGTGGGAAGAGCAGCTAGCCATCTTCTCGTGTCTTCGTTCGATTCACGCTTCAAGGGTAAAAATACCGAAAAAAGGTTTAAATAATAACTTTAAGCGAATTATATAAAATGAAATAAGAAGCTTCATCAAAATTGAAGTTCCACGACAACAAAAAAAATGATTAAAATAGCAATATTTACTAAAAGATCTTGAAATGTAAATAATTAGCTTCCCAAGTATGAAACTTAGGATATACAATTGGCTATAATCATACGAAACTTGTTATGTATTTGAATAATTTATTAGATGTTAAAGTTATATTTTCCTATATTATTTAATACTTTATTTAAAATTTACCGAATTAATTTTTTATAGTGCATGTGTGTGTATATATATATATCGAATTTCTTGTGCAATGTAAATTTCTATTTCTCGCTTAAAGATTTATAACGACAAGAATTACCGTTTAATTGCAAAACTAACAATAATTTTGTACATCGAAAAATACATGGTATCATGAATCTCCAAAATGAGTTTTACATTGTCAAGTACAACTCTGCTTTATGCAACATGTTATGACAGCTCTGCTTTATGCAACATGTTAAACTAAGTAATAAGAACAAAAAATGAGTAAATGGTACAAAGTCTCGGTAGCAACAAATTCTTATCTGCGATTTAAACAAACAAGAAAAACTTGCATAAAGATAATTTATTGAATTAAAAATAAATACTGCGGGTTACAAACTCTAATTTAATCATCTGATTCTTCTCTCAGGAACAATATATGTTTGACTTTGGATATTGAAGACAGTTCTTTGACTTGATCTTCTCCGGATTTGATTTTGAACTTGAACAACATTTTCCGAGGGTCTTGCGACTTGAATCTTGGATAGAACGCTGAACTTTGACAAGTTTTGACTAGAAGATCTTGGAGTTCTTCGAATTTTGACTTGAAGATCATCGAGTTCTTCGAGCTTTGACTTGAAGATCTTGGATTTCATGATGGATTTGGCCCTTCAATCTTGATTTGTTGAAAAACGCCATCGATTTGATGAAGAATGATTGAGACGTTTGAGAGAGAAAGTTTTCTTGTACGATTTTTCTGCTTCTTCAGCTGTGTTTTGAATTGTTGAGGGAGGGTTCCAATTTATAGTGGTAGAATAAGAGTCCTTGATAATTTTCTTTGATGATGTGGCACGATTTGATTGGCTCTCTTTAAATTGATATTTATCTCTTATAACTTGGAAGATAAGAAATAATCATATTGGCCAATAATTAATTAATAATTATCTCCATGAATTATTTTGCAAGAAAAATTATAATCTTGGAATTCAATTTTAATAGAATATAAATTATATTAAAATTTAGGCATCTACAAGTGCCCCCTCGAGACGTGTTCACGGACAATACGTCTTGGAGTGAATGAGTCGCGATAATTTCTCAACTTCAATTGCAACTTGATCTCGCAAAGCACATAGATCTTTTGAAATCATGACTTAACTTAGAGAGATTTTAAGTTGCCTACGTACCCTATAGAGGAATCAAGTCATAACGTAGTTCAAAATACATCATTTTGAGGGATGTCGAGAACAGTTTATACTCATGTGGATAAGGAGCAATATATGCAGTTTAAACTCGTGTTGAAGGAACACTTGACTTGAATTTGTAGATAGTTTATGCTTGTGTCAAGGAGACTTGATTTTGAATTGGACATAAAGATAGTTTATGCTTGCATCAAGGAGCCTTGATTTGATTTGAATATGTAGATAGTTTATGCTCGTATCAAGGAGACTTGATTTGGATTTGAACATATAGAAAGTTTATGCTCGTATCGAGGAGCCTTGACTTGATTTGGAATGTATATAGTTTATGCTCGTATCAAGGAGCCTTGATTTGATTAGGATATGTAGATAGTTTATGCTCGTATCAAGGAGCATTGATTTGATTTGAATATATATAGATAGTTTATGCTCGTATCAGGGAACCTTGATTTGATTTGAACTTGTAGACGTATTAAACTCGTGTCATGGAGTACTCCATTTGATTTGGACATGTAGACCCTTTAAACTCGTGTCAAGGAGTAGTATTTCATTCGATTCGGACATGTAGACCTTTTAAGCTCGTATCAAGGAGTACTTCATTTGATTTGGACATGTAGACCTTTTAAACTGGTGTCAAGGAGTACTTAATTTGATTTGGACATGTAGACATTTTAAACTCGTGTCAAGGAGTACAGATTTGAACTTGAATTTGATATTTACTTGTAGGCCTTTTAAACTCGTGTCAAGGAGTGTTGATTTGAAATTGAATTTGTAGACCTTCTACACTCGTGTCAAGGAGTGCTGATTTGAACTTGAATTTGTAGACCTTTTAGACTCGTGCCAATGAGTGCTTGATTTGATTTGACTTGTCATATTGCATAGGTTGTTCTTTCTTCAAAAGATTTTCCCCCATCCTCATGGTCTTCTTATTCATCTTCGACATGTTCTTCATTGAGCTGGTACGAGTTTTGGATTGCAGGTTCTTTAACGCCATTTCCAATTATGCTCAATTTCATATCATGTGCTGGATTGGTCAATTCTTCAAAATTTTTAGGTTGAATTCCTTGAAGGGTATATCGGAGTCCCCATTGCATTCCTTGGTTGCACAGTTCAATAGTTGATGTCTCAGGCAGTCAATCCTTGCAATTAAGACTCAAATTTCTCCAACGGTTGATGTAGTCGATGAAAGGTTCTGATAAGGAACATCAAATTGGATTCGAATTGCAAAATAACCATTTAATTCGGAAATGTCGAAAGAAATTATGGAGAAATAAGGGTTTTCTACGAACTCAAATTGTATTTGAGTACGAAACGAACTCTATCTCACATGAAACGGCGCAATGAACAAAACTCATGAATCGCGTCAAATTTCAGCAATCCAACGTCGTTTAGAGTCCTAAAAGTTTGTTTTTTGCTATTTTAGACAAGTTTTACAAAATTAATATCAAATCATAGAAAAATCGGATTAGGATTCCATAAATTGAGTTGTTCCAAAAAATACGAGATCTACTAGAATCATACTCTAACTCGTTTTTGCCGTTTTTGGTAATTTTTGGTATTTTCTTAGTTTAATTAGGGTTTTCAGTTTTATTAGTATAAATAGATGCGTTTCGACTTTATTTTGAGAAGAATTTTCGAATTTTATAAAATATTTAGATTTTTCTCTATTTTTCTGGTGGATTCCAGAATTTTCGGTGGATTCCGAATGCTATTTTATTCTATAGGATTAATTCGTAGAAATTAATTCTTTACCGTGTTTCCGTTATGCATCAGTTGACATCAGTAGCGAGGTTTTTCCTGGTAAGATCGCGAAAGGTGTGAAAATTGGAGACAACAACTACGTTGGCGATGACCGCGGGGTTGAAAAACTGCAAAATCTGCGGTTGGTGTGCGAGGGATTTGCCCATGACAACAAAAACCGAAGGACTGAATCTAGCATGATGATTGCCGACGGTGTAGCCCGAGGTGCATATGTTAGACATAATTATTATGGACCTGTTCAACTTCAATCAAGGTATGACGAAAAGGAAGCGGCGACTCTGAGTTTGAAGGAAACCCGCCTATAAGGAGGCAAAAGGATCGTGATAAATATCAAGTAAGAGCTGAAAATTCTTCTTTAAGTGGAAATTTTCTTGAAGTTGAGGATTTTATCGATTGGGTATCATAAGTCAAAAGATATTTTGAATTGATGGATATTTTGCCGAATAAGATGGTAAAATTGGTTATGTGTGAGTTAAAGGGTAGTGCAGCCGCATGGTGGGATAAAATACAGAGGAAGAGAGCTAGACAGGAAACAATTCCAATCCAATCATGGAGGACGATGAGAAAAACGTTGATGAATTATTTTTTACCTTTAGATTACGAGTAACATCTATTTCAACTATATCGTAATTGTTCGTAGCGGGGAAGATCAGTTAACAACTATAATGTTGAGTTTATGAGACTATCAAACTTAAATAACCTGCAAGAATCAGAAAGTACGGAAATTTCCCGGTACTTGAAAGGAATGAATATTTCAATACGTCTTAGGATGAGGTGGCATACATTCTACTCCCTTGAAGAGGCTCACAAGTTAGCATGGAGGGAGGAATATTATCATCAGAGAAATATTTATTCTAGAAAAACCGAAGATGTTTCACCCGTTGTCAAAGTTAAGAAGGCACAAGATACTTCGTTCGTTATTCAACCTCCAAATTTGGTGGAGGATCATGACGTAGGAGTTGACGAAGTTGAAGAGGATATTGTCGCAAAAGTTATAAGTAGCGTAGCTATTACTAACGATTACATTAATGAAATCAAGGTGAACGTCGACAAAGTTGAAGGGACAGTCAACGAGCTTGAAGCGAGCATCAACAAAGTTGAAGAGAGCGACAATGGGGTAGAAGTGAATGTTAGCAAGATTGAAGAAGAAGTCAACGAGTTTAAAGAGGGTGTTAAAAGTAAATTTGAGGAAGAGTTTGAAGTTGCAGAATTTGTTCAAGAGGAAGGGGCACGAGAAGAGAAGGAACAAGTGATTGCATTGAGGTATGTGATCTAATTGTAGATAGTGTTTGCTGTGAAGTACTTGCATCGGAGAAATTGGTGGAGCCATTGGGATTTTCGATTAAGAAGCCAATTTTTCTAACGCCTCGTTTGGAGGAAGATTTTGTAAGCGAGATTTTCATGCTGGAAGATTGGTGGAGCACTTGAAGTTGTTTGTAAAGAAATATGCATCGATATATTGTGATCATACCTCAAGATCGAGCTCTTTTGAAGAATAGATTGATAAGGAACGTCAAATTACATTCGAATTGCAAAATAACTATTTAATTCGGAGAAGAGTTATTAATGGACATTGGTGGAAACATCGAAAGAAATTATGGAAAAATAAGGGCTTTCTACGAACTCAAATTGTATTTGAGTACGGAACGAACTCTATCTCAATTGAAACGGTGCAGGAACAAAACTCATGAATCACGTCAAATTTCAGCAATCCAACATCGTTTAGACTCCTAAAAGTTCGTTTTTGTCATTTTAGGCATGTTTTACAAAATTAATATCAAATCATAGAAAAATCGGATTAGGATTCCGTAAACTGGGTTGTTCCCAAAATTACGAGATCTACTAGAATCAGACTCTAACTCGTTTTTGCCGTTTTTGTAATTTTTAGTATTTTGTTAGTTTAATTAGGGTTTTCAGTTTTAGTCGTATAAATTGAAGCCTTAGGACTTTATTTGTACAACAATAAAATCATTACTTTACATATAAAACAAAGAGAAAAATGAAAAAAATGGCATAAAGCAACAATGAAGATTTCATTCCTTTGAATACATAGAAACAAAATTTAGATAAAGTAAATATAAGAATACGTACAAGCTGGAGAAAGTAAACAAGATTGACAGATTAGTCCGTCGCAACCGTATACTTTGCCCTAGTTATGACGAACTGGGGGAGTGGAAGAAGGGAAAAGGGTAGGAGTTAAAGTTATTTTTCGTTATAAGTATCACAAACATTTCAACTATACCCCGTTTTCGCTATTTCTTCATGACGGTATAGTGGGGGGTAGATGATCCGGATTGTTTTGCCCCTAAACATAAATGGGAGCATGCCTCGTATGATTGAGGCCCAGATCCCAATGAAGGCCTGAAAGCCAAAGACTGGGGAAAAGGACCCAATTGCAATTGTTGGTATGATGGGCCAGAGGTGAGCGAGGTTCATTAGGGAAAATCGCGTGCGAGATAAAGTCACGTCGTTAGGACGAAGTATCTCTGTATCTCGGTAAATCAGCATACATTCCTCGGCCCTAAGAGACAGAAAGTACGGGGACAACTCTGAGAGGAAAGGAACGTGTGGCGGCTTGCACTGGCAAATGGAGAGATGAAAGAGCCAGTAGTAATATGCCACATGGCAGAGTAGGTAATAGCATGGCGGCGACTTGGGCCTAGAAAGTCTACCGCATGGCCAAGAAGAGGCCCATTTTACCTGTAGTATATATATGTGGTTATTTTTAGGTTAGAAGAGATCTCCATTTTTTCTCGTAATACACAATACACACTTTACTTCCTTGCTCTCCAAGAAATAAAATTATTATCCATCAAGTGGTGCTTCATTATATAATTCATTTCTCAAGAATAAGATATGGTAAGTCGCCCATTAAGGTTCTCAAAATGATCCATAGATCCCCTATACCCATATAAAAGCCCAACGTAGTCTTGTGTGGCCAATATGGTCATATCACATATTGTTGGTTTGGTGTTGCATTTTATTGTTTTGATGTTGCATTTTATTGTTGTTTTGATGTTGCATTTTATTTTCTTGCGTAGGGGTGTTAACGAGCCGAGCTCGAGTCGAGCTCGAGCCGT
The DNA here is from genome assembly GCF_000504015.1 of Erythranthe guttata. The sequence goes on from NW_012194001.1 coordinate 67,582, forward strand.
GCTCGCCTCTTTTGGCTGGCTCGAGCTCGAGCTCGAGTCTATTTTGTCGAGCTCGAGCTCGAGCTCGTCGAGTTCTTCTTTTTTTGGCTCGAGCTCGAGCTCGTGTTAATTTTGTCGAGCTCGAGCTCGAGCCCAATCTTTTTTTTTTTTTTAAATATTTTTTAATTATTATTTTATTATTAAAAATTATTTTAAAAAAATACAAAATAAAAACTAAATTGTGATTATATATATATTTTTTAATATTTGTATTTATTTCTATAATATTTTATATTATTATACATTATTTAAATAAAAATAACATATAAAAAATAAAAAAAAAATAAAAAAAAATAATAAATCCGGCTCGCGAGCCGATGAACAACTAAAATCCGGCTCGAGCTCGACTCGTCAGAAAGCTCGAGCTTGCGAGCTCGAGCTCGAGCTCGAAAACCTCGAGTCCGAGTTCGAGCTTTTTACGAGCCAGCTCGTCAAGCTCACGAGTCGGCTCGGCTCGTTTACCACCCCTAGTCTTGCGGTTGCACTAAGTTGTTAGTCTGATTTGTGATTGCATTTTGAATTTCTTTGTTCTGAGTTTGTATTTTGTTGTTTTTGCGTTTTGTTGTTTGCAATTTATACAATGGTGCAAACACGATTTAGTTTTGGTAAGCAACACCCCTATTACCTATGTGTAGATATGGTTATTCAAAAAAATTCAATATTAATTCGAGAACCCTTTTTTTCCTTGGCAATAAACAGGGATGATGACTTCGAATCCCCAAATCCGGTATAAAAATTGAGGGGTTTGTTAATGTACCTTGTTTATGCTTATTCATAAAAAAAATTTAACTGTATTTTAAGTTTCAATTTTAATTTGCTGAGATTAAAGGTTTGTTTAATGCTAGTCTGAATTTTGATTTGTTTGCATGTAACTAGGTTTGCATTTTGCTCTTTAAATTTTGTTATTCTGATTTTATATTATGCTATTTTGAGGTTTTTTGCTACTTCGGTAATCTATTTTTGTTAATTTTGAGTAATGTTGTTAGTTACTTGCATTAAGTAAACATGGCCACCGGTTCGGTTAAAAGATTTGCAGAGATTCTTTCACAGTTTGTACTCCTAATCAACTGGAAGATTATTGGGTTTGGTTTTTTTTCTCCCTCGTGTGTTTTATGGTCTACAAAGGCCATGGAGTGTGGGTCCACCCTTAAGTTTTTTTCCAAAAAAAAAAAGAAGGGGTGACCTCGGATTCCCCTATGTGTGTGGACAATCAATTGTCAAGTCTTCTTAATTCCTAGAATTCTTATATTAAGACCTATGTAATATTTTTATGGGCAAATAATATGTGGGTACAAGCCCAAATGATTTGATCTTCGGTTCTCAAATGATGGCATAAACAGAGAGTACCAAGTTCACAAAAAATAAATCAATATTTCAAGTCTCGTCTTCTACAAACGTTCGACATGTTATTCGCCGAGTCTTGAAGTGGGGGCATTTGTTGACGTCGAAATTGGGATTAAATTACAAATTAATGGCCTAAATAATTTGGTTATTAATTTGGATCTCGATTAACAGTCCATAATAAATCTTGCCTTTATATTGAAGTCCACAAAATTTGGGATTCACAAATATATCACATGGGTTAACCCATACTAAATTCTTATTCCAGGGTTAGCTATTTGGGCTCACAAAATATGGCCCACATTAAATAAGTTGCAATAGTCCAAGTCCACAGACCCAAGTTTCAAGTCATGAAACACTAATCGAGCCTACAAAAGGGATACACAACACTACACACAAGGACACAAGACACAACCATCAAGGCGTACATCAAGCACTCAAAAGCTCTCAAGTCTCGAGCTCTCGCCACGACGAAGAACAATAACCGCTGAGGTTCTACATTTTCATCAAGGCGCCATATCCACAAAGACTTAGAAATCCCCAAATCGATTTGTAGATATCCATATCTACTTCCGCAAATCAAGGAAGGAATAAAGCTTCAATTTAAGAAAAAGTTTCGTCCCTTGGATTAAGTCAAGGAGAAAAATCAGAGGAATCAACAAAGATTGTAACCCATTTCGTTTTGATTAAATATATTTATTTGTTCTTATTTTTTCTTTTCTTGTAATTTATTTTGCAGACATTTAAATTTAAGGTTAACACGTACAACAATAAAATTATTACTTTGCATATAAAACAAAGAGATTGATATACCTAATTGGGCCGACCCAATGGACCCCAATTTATTTAATAATTAGGCCCAATACACGAAAGTATTCGGGCCCATTACACGAAAACCCAAGCACCTTCAAAGTAAGGCTTGGGCCCAACAAAATAAGCCCAACTCAATCAACGACATATAAATAGAAGTTTTATTCATTTGTAAAGGTACGTTCTCATTATTGATAATCCACCACGAGTTTATTCTCTCTATTCTCTCTACGGTCCGTACATCTGACTTGAGCGTCGGAGGGGTTTCCGCCGGATCAACCCCCGGCTTAGTTCACGTGTGCTTATTTTGTAGGGACCTCAGGATCATCGAGTTGTCAAGCTACTGATCCGCTTTGCTCTCCCAACTCATTTTTCCATACCCCTTAGGTGAGCTATATTTTAGCTTCATCATTTTGGCTCCGTCTGTGGGAACGATGCAAACCAGATCACGTAGCCAACAAGATCCTCCTGAAGCGTCAGCTCGGAGAGAGAATGACACAGCAAGTAACCTTCCAGTCCGTGGAGGATCGGGCATACCACCTCCTCCACGCCCCGCGGATCCACTTCCCCCACGTCCCACGGAGCCAGCTCCTCCACGTGTGGCAGATCCACCTCGCGAGGTTCAGGTGATCCCTCCTCGGGACCCACCACTCGCCGATCCAGCTCTCCCTGCTCCTCGAACGGTTCAAATAACCGAGGATGCGCTCCAACGCATGATAGCGGAAGCTTCAACTCGCGCCGCCACAGAGGCTGTGACTCAATATATCGCTACGATGGGAGCAAACGCTCCCAATGCGATACCAGCACCAGCTCCATTTGTAGCGCCACCTGTGGCGCCACCGCCAATCCAGAATCAAATAAGTGTCTCCTCCTCTACCTCAGATCCACGGTCCCGAGTGCAGCTATCTACCAACCATAGAGGGGCACAGCCCAGACAGCGACGTCCACGCTCACCCCCACGGGGGAATGCGTCACCACCAAGAGTCCCTCTCTTTAATGAGGGAGAAGGCGAAGTAAACAGCAGAATGTCTCGCCAAAACCTTTTCTCCCAAGCAAATAATCAAAGGGATGAAAGAATGCCTCCCCCAACAAGACGCAGTCCCTTCACCATAGACATTCTCAACGAGATTTTACCTCAAGGGGTAAAGATCTCGGGGTTACCACAATTTGAAGGGACCACCGACCCACAGGAACATATAGAGAAATTCAGTGCCATGGCAGATTTATATGGCCCAACGGATGCCGCGATGTGCAAAATGTTCCGCACCACTCTCTCCAAGAGGGCAATGAATTGGTTCAACTCCCTGCCCATAGGGTCGATTGACACCTTCGCTCGGTTGTCGACCCGCTTCACCAACCAATTCGCCATCAACAAACAATATGCCAAGACTCTAGCTCATCTTTTCTCTATAGTACAGAGAGATAACGAGACGCTCCGCAACTACATTAAGCGTTTCGTAGAAGCCGTCCACGAGGTCCCCAGTGTAGGACAAGACATGCTCTCCGGGATCATGCAGCAGAACTTGAAACCGGGTAGATTCAAAGAATCTATCGCCGGAAGACCTCCAGGCAACCTAGAAGAGTTGCTGAATCGAGCCGAAAAATACGTCCGGATAGAGGAAGCCTCTACCCATGCTCCTCCTAAAAGAAAAAGGGAAGACGACCGTCAGGACAATAGGAGGCGCGACGATCGACGTCCACCACTACCACCTCAAGGCCAACCCTCTTCCTCCTACAATAGGTTCACTCCGCTGAACACTCGCCTCACGGAAATCCTTCACGTGATAGAGCAGAAAGGTTTAGCAGAACCTCCACGTCCTATGCAGCCAAACGCAAAGCGAGAAAAATCGGATCGTTATTGTCGATTCCATAAGGACAGAGGGCATACTACGGAAGAGTGTGCACAACTTAAAATGGCGATTGAGAGGCTGATCAAACAGGGCCATTTAGGCGAATACGTCGATAAGCCGCGAAATAAACGCCGTGATGATCCTCCACGCCGAGATAATAACCGAGATCAACAACAAAGACGAGAAGATGGGAGTCACCGACGTGACCTAGATAACAATGATAACCAACCTACCCGAGGAATCATCTCCTTCATCTCCGGAGGACCGGCGGGAGGTGATTCACATAATGCAAGACGCACACTCGCTCGATCAGCGCGCATGAATCAAGAACGCGCTTCTCCATCCGAACGCGTATATCAAATACGAAGACCTGATCACAGCATAGTCTTCAACTCCTCCGACCTCGAAGGTCCAGAGGAAGACCATGTCGACGCATTAGTGGTAACAACAACGGTGGCCAACTTCTTGGTCAAGAAAATATTAGTAGATGGTGGGAGCTCAGCTGACATCATGTACCTCCATGCTTTTAAGCAGCTAGGCATAGATAATGCCCGTTTTAGTCCCATCTCCACACCCCTGAAAGGGTTCACAGGAGAAGGCATTTTGTCAATGGGAGAAGTGGAGCTGCCTGTTTCTTTAGGGGAAGACCCCTGTCGAATCACGAAACTAATCAAGTTCCTCGTCGTCGACAGGCCATCACCCTACAACATCATTCTGGGGAGGCCAGCCATCCACACATTCAAGTCAGTACCTTCCTCCTACCATCAGAAATGGAAGTTCCCTACTCCCTATGGAATGGGAGAAGTGCTTGGAGATAGACGTCTCGCTCGAGAATGCTAAGCAAGGGCCCTACGAGTGTTGGATCGATTTAATAATATAGAGTGAAAACACGCAGCGGAATAACTTAAATAGAGAGGAGGAGTAGTGGAGAGGAGATAAAATTCTATTACTCACTCAATCAACACAAATATATAAACTCACTCAAGAACTCTCTTGTTTCTCTCTAGAATACTTCTTCTTGTTTTTTGACTTACTCCAAATGAAAAACTACATAAACTATTTATAGGATTTTCCTAGCATGTATCTAAACAAATACATGAACACATAATTAATAATATTCTTCCTCCATAGCATTATACATGAATCTCTCCAAAAGACACATTCATGCATTCTTCCACATTCATGAATTCTAGAACCTTCAATACTTTGAACTTGATTAATGAATCTAGCTTATTCATTTCCAACACGCCCCCCTAAGCTAGATTCACGCATTCCAAGTTGTCTCCTCAACTTCTCGAACAATTCTCTCTTGAGGGGTTTCGTGAAGATATCGGCAATTTGATCTTCGGACTTCACGAACTTCACTTGAACTTCTTTCTTTGCAATGCACTCTCGGATGAAATGATATCGAGTATCAATGTGTTTGCTTCGATCATGAAACACTGGATTTTTCGCTAGTGCAATCGCTGATTTGTTATCGACAAAAACTTGTGTCGAATCTTCTTGAGCAAAATTGAGCTCCTTTAGTAAGCTTCTTAGCCATATTGCATGACATACACTCGATGTCGCTGCCACATATTCAGCTTCACAAGTTGATAGAGTAACTATCGGTTGCTTCTTCGATACCCAAGTGAATGCTGAATCTCCAAAGTAGAATACAAAACCACTTGTACTCTTTCGATCATCGGGATCTCCGGCCCAATCGCTGTCGCTATATCCGGCTAGCTTCAAATCTCCATTTGTTGGGTAGAACATACCCAAATTAGTAGTTCCTTTGAGGTAGCGGAGTATTCTCTTTGCTACTTTGAAATGGTACTCCTTTGGATCTTCCATGTATCGGCTAACAAGACCAACTGCAAATAGAATATCGGGTCTTGTGCATGTAAGATACCTCAAACTTCCAACCAAGCTTTTGAATAAGGTTGGATCAACGGGCTATCCTTCAACGTGCTTCGACAATTTGTCTCCAATGTCAATTGGAGTGCTGATTTCCTTGCATTTCTCCATTTTGAATTTCTTTAGCACATCTTTTGCATAACCTTCTTGTGAGATGAAAATGCCATCATCTTGTTGCTTCACTTCAATGCCAAGATAATAAGACATCAACCCAATGTCTGTCATCTCGAACTCCTTGGCCATCTCGTTTTTGAACTCATCAAACAATTTCACATTGTTCCCTGTAAATATTAAATCATCAACATACAAGCACACAATTAGCATATCACCTTTATCGACCTTCATATATAGCGCATGCTCATGTGGACATTTTTTGAATCCCTTTTCCAAAAAATATTGATCAATGCGGCTGTTCCACGCCCTTGGTGCTTGCTTTAACCCGTAAAGTGCTTTTTTCAATTTTAGCACTTTTTTCTCTTGACCACGAACCAAGTAACCTTCGGGTTGGTCAACGTACACCTCTTCCTCAAGCACTCCATTTAGAAATGCCGATTTCACATCCATTTGATAGATGTTCCACTTCTTTTGAGCTGCTAATGAGATTAGCAATCTAATGGTCTCCAATCGGGCAACGGGAGCAAAGACTTCGTCATAGTCAATTCCCGCCTTTTGCTTGTACCCTTTGACAACAAGCCTCGCCTTGTATCTTTCCACCTCGCCTTTGGAATTCTTTTTCACCTTGTAAACCCATTTGACTCCGATAGGTTTATGCCCCGATGGTAAAGAAGTGAGCTCCCAAGTATCATTCTTCTTGATAGCTTCAATCTCTTCATTCATGGCCTTTCTCCACTTCTTGCTTTTCGATGCCTCCTCAAAATTGATAGGCTCCGTATCAACAAACAAACAGAATAAGTTTGGATTCTGATTGAGTTGATCATAAATCTCATGTAAAGACCTTGTCTTTCGAGGTCCTTCACTACTCGAACTTTCACCCTCGGAAGAAGATGCAGGTGATGATGGTGGAGTTACTTCATCTACGGGCTCCTCTTCAACTTCCTTAGTTGCTGCCTCAAACGGGTAGAATGTGTAATGCTCCTTTTCTTGAGCATTCCAATCCCACGAACTCTTCTCATCGAACACAACGTCTCGACTGATTTTACTCTTCTTCTCAACAGGATCATACAACTTGTATCCTTTCGCACCTTGATCATAGCCCACAAAAATATACTTTTGGCTTTTGTCGTCAAGTTTCTTTCGTTGTTGGTCCGGAACATGCATATGGGCAATACTCCCAAACACTCTCAAATGTGCTATGCTAGGCTTGAATCCACTCCAAGCCTCTTGTGGTGTTTTCTCAAAAACACTCCTCGTCGAACTCCGGTTTGATAGATAAACAGCACAATCAACGGCTTCTGCCCAAAACTCCTTTGGCAATTGTTTGGACTTCAACATGCATCGAACCATGTTCATAATGGATCGATTCTTCCTCTCTGCGACACCGTTTTGCTGGGGTGAGTAGGCAACAGTGAGAGGTCTACGAATACCGTGCTCATCACAAAACTTCTTGAACTCACTTGAAGTGAATTCACCTCCACGATCAGATCTCATCGCCTTAATGTGATAGCCGCTTTGCTTCTCGACAAGAGCTTTGAACCTTTTGAAGGTTGAGAATGCCTCCGATTTTTGCTTCAAAAAATAAACCCATGTTTTTCGACTATAATCATCAATGAAAGTCAAAAAATAGCGATTCTCCCCTAGTGATGTAGGTTCAATTGGACCGCATATATCCGTATGGATCAACTCCAACGGTTGTGTTGCTCTTGACAAAGACTCCTTTGGAAAACTTAGTCGAGATTGTTTTCCGGCAATACATCCTTGACATACTTGATCGGGATGATCAATTGATGGTAGTCCCTTCACCACCTTCTTCTTGGACATCATCTTTAGTCCACCAAAGTTGATATGGCCTAGCCTCAAATGCCATAGCCAAGATGGATCCTCGTAACACGCCATTAAGCACTTCGCCATATCGTGATAGATATTCAATAAGAACATCCGATTGCTTGTCATTGGAATAGTAGCTATCAACGTACCTTGGCTATTCTTCAAGTATAGGTTACGACCCTTCATATGGACGTCGTATCCTTTCTCTAGCAGCTGGCCAATACTTAGAATGTTTGTCTTCATTCCCGGCACATAGTAAACATTCTCGATGAATTGGTGTGCTCCACTTTTCAATTTGAAGAGTATTCTCCCTTTCCCTTTGATGGTAATCTTCGACATATCTCCAAATGAGATATTTCCCGTCACGGACTCATCGATCTCTACGAACATGTGTTTGTTCCCGCACATGTGGTTGCTCGCTCCCGAATCAAGGTACCACGAGCAATCTTTCTCCTCCGTCGATTCTTTACACGCCATTAGGGATAGCTCGGCAACTTGTCTTTCCGTCGCTTCAACATAATGAGTCTTTTCATCATTTGACTCATTTCGACACTCCCAAGCATAGTGTCCGTATTTGTGACAATTGTAACATTCAACATCTTTCTTGTCTTGACGCCGATTGAATCCTCCTCGTCCACGACCTCTTGTTGGTCTATTCTCTTGCTTCGTATCATCATTGCCGTACGAGGATTGTCCTTCACGACCTCTTCCACGACCACGACCGCGTCCACGACCACGGCCTCTACCTCTGCCACGAAATCGAGCACCATCATATTTCGGTTGGTCGGCAAGGTTCGTCTTTGCTTGAAGGGCTTGTTCAACTTCGGGCCCTTTGTTTCGCCTCTTGATCTTCTCCTCATGGACTTGTAACTTGCCCAATACCTCGTTCACTTTAAGACTCTCAACGTCGTTTGACTCTTCAATTGCCACGACAATGTAGTCGAACTTAGGATCAAGGGATCGAAGTATTTTTTCGACCACTCTCCTTTCTTCCATTGTTTCACCATTTCTTTCAAGTTGGTTGACGATCGAAACCACCCTTGAGACGTAGTCGGAAACATCTTCGGAGTCTTTCATCTTCAAAGACTCGAACTCTCCACGAAGTGATTGGAGTCGTACCTTCTTCACCTTATCAATGCCTTTGAAAGCATCGCTAAGAATATCCCACGCTTGCTTCGCCGTAGTAGCTTGAGAAATTTTCTCAAAGGTACTATCATCTACACCGAGTTGGATGATGGATAGCGCTCTTTGATCTTTCACCTTGGCTTCTTTGGATGTCTTCCTTTGGGCTTGGCTTAACGAAGCCAAATTCTCCGGTTCAACATACTCTTCTTCAACGGCTTCCCAAACGTCTTGTCCACCAAGGAAAGTTTTCATTTGTATGCTCCATCGATCATAGTTCTCTTTTGCAAGCTTTTGAAATGGGAAAGCTCCATTTGTGGTTGCCATCGATCTTTTCTATTAAGACGTGGCTCTGATACCACTTTGTTGGATCGATTTAATAATATAGAGTGAAAACACGCAGCGGAATAACTTAAATAGAGAGGAGGAGTAGTGGAGAGGAGATAAAATTCTATTACTCACTCAATCAACACAAATATATAAACTCACTCAAGAACTCTCTTGTTTCTCTCTAGAATACTTCTTCTTGTTTTTTGACTTACTCCAAATGAAAAACTACATAAACTATTTATAGGATTTTCCTAGCATGTATCTAAACAAATACATGAACACATAATTAATAATATTCTTCCTCCATAGCATTATACATGAATCTCTCCAAAAGACACATTCATGCATTCTTCCACATTCATGAATTCTAGAACCTTCAATACTTTGAACTTGATTAATGAATCTAGCTTATTCATTTCCAACAACGAGAACCCTCAAAGAAGCCTAAACCGCCCGGAAAGGGAGACGATACCCAAAAATCCGACAAACGGAAGTGGGTCAATGCAATCATTGAGGACAATAAAGAAATCCTCATCAGTGTACCAGACGATAGCATCAAGCTAGCGGCTGTCGAAGAGCTTAAGCTCATAGAGCTCACACCTGGAGATGATTCCAAACTCCTACGCATCGGATCTGATTTAGATCCTGAGACGGAGCAGCAGCTAATCAACTTCCTGCGACACAATAGAGATGTGTTCGCATGGAAAGCCCAAGATTTGTCGGGCATTCCCCCTCAGGTAGCCCTACATCGACTTAACGTCGACAAGAGGATGAAGCCAGTCAAACAGAGGAAACGAACGTTTGGACCCGAACGCAACAAGCATATCAAAGCAGAAGTGGCTAAACTTCTAGAGGCAGGTCATATACGACCAGTTCAGTACCCTGAATGGCTGTCGAACGTAGTGCTCGTTCCTAAACCCGGAGGAAAATGGAGATTATGCGTAGACTTCACTGACCTCAACAAAGCCTGTCCTAAGGACCCATTTCCTCTACCCAGAATCGATCAGCTCATCGATTCGACCTCGGGGTGCGAACTCCTCAGCTTCCTCGATGCATATCAAGGATATAACCAGATCTTACTTGCACCAGAAGATCAAGAGAAGGCTAGTTTCATCACTGACCAAGGCATCTACTGCTATCAAGTCATGCCCTTCGGGTTAAAAAACGCAGGAGCCACCTACCAGCGTCTAGTGAACAAAATGTTCGCAGATCAGATCGGTAAAAATATGGAGGTGTATATCGACGACATGCTCGTCAAAAGTGTCAAGGTCTCGGACCACCTAATTGATCTGGATCAGTGTTTCGCCACCCTGCGAAAATATAAGATGAAGCTCAACCCCCTCAAATGTTCATTCGGAGTTAAGGGAGGCAAATTTTTGGGTTATATGATTTCGCAGCGAGGAATCGAAGCTAATCCCGCTAAAATCGAAGCAATCACCTCCATGGCTCCGCCAACATCGATCAAGAAAGTTCAACAACTCAACGGCTGTTTAGCATCCCTGAATAGATTCATTTCAAGATCAGCGGACAAGGCTCTCCCTTTTTTCAAGATTCTAAGGGGAGGAAAAAAGTTCGAGTGGGATGAGGCATGTCAAAAAGCCTTCACTGAGCTAAAGTCATACCTCGCTTCACCACCCTTGCTCACAAAACCTCAGCCGGGAGACACACTCATGCTGTACTTAGCTACCTCGGCTGATGCCATCAGCGCGGTCCTCATCCGAGATGGAGGAAGAGGTCACCAACCCATATACTACATAAGTCGCGCTCTTCAAGGGGCCGAGCAACGCTATACCAATATGGAGAAGCTCGCTCTCGCCCTCATCAACGCAGCCCGGAAGCTTCGACCTTACTTCCAGTCACATCAAGTAGTGGTTCTCACCAATTATCCACTGAAGCAAATACTAAGGAGTCCCGAAACGTCCGGACGATTAGCAAAATGGGCTATAGAGCTAAGTGAATACGGAGTAGAATTCAAACCCCGCCCAGCTATCAAAGCGCAAATACTGGCTGACTTTCTAGTCGAAATGACTTCAATGGAAGAAAACACCTCTCTACCTACTTGGTCTGTCAGCGTGGATGGATCTTCCACTGCCACAGGAGGAGGAGCGGGTATCGTCCTAACGAGCCCTGATGGAGATGAGTTCGAATATGCTCAACGATTCGAATTCACAGCCTCAAACAACGTCGCTGAATACGAAGCACTGATAGCGGGAATTCGCCTCGCCCTAGCAGCCGGAGCACGCAAGCTCCTAATCCAAAGCGACTCTCAGCTCGTCGTTAACCAAGTACTTGGAGTTTACGAGGCCAAAGAAGACATCATGGCCAAATACTTAGCTCTCGCGCACACCCTCTTATCTAAATTCGAGAGTTATGAGATAAAGCAAGTACCTCGCTCCAATAACGTCCATGCAGACAAATTAGCTAGGCTAGGAAGCTCCATGGCCAGCATCGGAAGTCGGAAGGTGACGCTCCTCACCTCACCTCAGCCGGAGATAAATTCGCCTACTGAAATACACTACACCGAGGAGGATGAACCATGCTGGTTCACTCCAATCCTGAATTATCTCAAGAAGGGAGAACTTCCAGCGGAATCCACCGAAGCACGAAAGTTAAAAACGAGAGCCGCTCGCTTCGTCATAGTGGGAGAAGAATTATACAAACGAGGGTTCTCATTCCCTTACCTCAAGTGCCTCGACCCGACCACAGCGGATTACGTACTTAGAGAAGTACACGAAGGCATCTGCGGAAATCACTTAAGCGGGAGAACTTTAGCTCTCAAACTACTGAGGCAAGGCTACTGTTGGCCAACGATGCATGAAGACGCGAAGAAGTTAGTCCGGAAGTGTAAACCCTGCCAAGAGCATGCAAATATCACTCACCTACCAGCGGCATTAATGCAACCAATTGACAGCCCCATCCCTTTCGCCCAATGGGGGATGGACTTAGTTGGACCATTCCCACCCGCCACAGGAGGACGTAAGTACCTCATTGTAGCAGTGGACTACTTCACCAAATGGGTGGAGGCGGAACCCTTAGCACGTATCCGAGAAGAAGAAGTCATCCAATTCCTATGGAAGAACATCGTCTGTCGCTTCGGAATCCCACGTTCCATCATCTCCGATAATGGAACCCAATTCTGCGGTGACAAAGTAAAAACTTGGTGCCTCGGCCTAGACATCAAGCAGTTCTTCACATCCGTAGCAAATCCACAAGCTAACGGCCAGACGGAGGTCACGAATCGCACTATACTCCAACACCTTAAGACAAGGCTTGGGAGTGCCAAAGGGAAGTGGGTGGACGAGTTGCCTAACGCACTATGGGCTTATCGCACAACCCCACGAGCAGCAACCGGAGAGTCGCCTTTCAACCTAGCTTTCGGAACAGAAGCTATAACACCCGTTGAAATAGGTGAACCATCTTGGAGAATCACCAACTACGATCCAACAGCTAATGAAGAAGCTATGCGAGGAAGCCTAGACCTTGTAGATGAGCTACGAGAGATCGCATACATCCGGCAACAGATGTACAAATCACGCATGGCCAAGGCATATAACTCAAAGGTCCGTCCCCGCTCTTTTCAAGTTGGGGATTTAGTCCTCCGGAAAGCTGAAGCCTCTCACCCCATCGGCAAGCTCGACCCAAAGTGGGAAGGACCATATAAAATCACAAAAGTAGTCAACACTGGAGCATATCGCCTAGAGAACATTGATGGACACCCTATACCCAGAACATGGAATATAGGGAACCTCAAACGGTTCTACGCCTAAGGTATACACCTGCCTTACTCCAGATCAGTTGAGGTCACCATCCATACCCCTTCTATATGAAAGTTACTTACAAATTGTCATATCTGCAGGCTCCGCGACCTTCCACGTAACTCGTCTTATAAGCTGTTTCTACATGGTTAGAATATTTCTACTATACAACTAGGTACGTTAACATCCCACCTAAACTGGGGGGCTAATAATTTTTACTTACATCAGCGAGTCATAATTACATCCCACCATCTTATTACAGATTGAGAGCCAATTACGAGGGGATGCATATTACTCAATCAACGGCCCAAAGAGCGAGAACACTCCAAACCACATCGCCAAGGGTAACTATACTTCCACTAGCATTCAACACACGGATGATCTTATTTACTCCTACTAACGTGAAAAAATAATTCCACTAGCAGGCATGATCACATAGTAACTCGCAGCAACTCACGAGTTGATTTCATATCCCGAAGTGCGAGGAAGAAAAAACATCCCCGTAATATGGTACGTAGATCGGCAATGCACATCCCCTCAGCTTCAATTACTAAGTCTTCAATACAAATGCTTAGACAAAATTCTTTTTTCTCAATTATATTTGACAGGCATAGAAACGCCAAAGGAATTCATTTTACCATCAGCACAGCAAAACGAACGAGTACAAGCAAGACGTGGAAGAAGAAGAACAAGTGTAGTACAATCACTTGGAACAATTTTTATCAAGTCAATTTTTCTTTTTTCTTTCTCGCTCCACCAGTAGTTATTTACCTTTGCCTCACGTAGGCCCATCGCATTAGTCATTTACTTACATTCGCCTCACATAGGCATGTAACAATTCTCCTTTGCTATCGTTGAATAAATAACACTTTTTCGCTTTACTATCTACGCATTTACGTCTATACAAATTATCTCTTACCATGAGTTCAAGTCAAAACCACCCCACAAACACTTAGAGAGATTTAGATAATCCGTATAGCCTGGCCAGCTGGATTATCTAGGTCCCTTTAGCTATTTCACGAGGTGCTACATTTAAAACGTGGCCACGGACAAAAATATCATAGACCCAAGTGGTCCAAACAAAGGGCACGACCCCTAACAAAAACCTTGGGAGATTGATCCCCTCCTCAAGTACATCGCGTATAATGCTAATGTAAACACATAGAAGCAACGCATTAATTCTCGACAATGTCAAAATAAATAAATCGAAATATAAAACTTCAAAGTCAAACGAGGAAGAAATTCAAATAAAATAGTAGTGGACATACCCAACTACATCAGCGATAAAAACAAACTAAGAAATCCATAGCAAAAATTTAAAAAAAAAAAAGGGGGAGAAATTAACTACTCTAGCAAATAAATCTAAACTCCCCTACCGCGAGCGGAAGACGTACCCACAGTGGAGTCATCCGCAACCATGTCATCCACGAGCTCTGTGCCCGTCACATTGACATCTACCTCATCCTCCTCTTCATCGGATATGCCAGCTTCCATCCCACGAATCACTTCCTCGCTGATACCACCCGCATCGCGCAGATATTTGCGACAAGCACGCACTAATGGCTTATATACCACAGCCAATGCATGCTCCTCAATCATAGCGACACACTCATCACTACCTCGGAAATTAGCCTTGGTCTCCTCCACAATGGAATCTTTATAAGCCGCACCGCCTGATGTGGTGAGGAACCTTTTCCCCGTCGCCTTCTCGATTTCATATTTCTCTTTGAGTTGATCGTAGCATTCGTTCAACTTATGAACATCATCTTTATAAGCCTTCGCATCACCACGGATAACCTCGAGCTCCTCCGTCCTCTCAGCAAGCTCCTCTGTCCTCCGAGCAAGCTCTTCAGAGCGTAGAGCGAGATCGGACCGCGCTTCCTCCAACTGACTTAGAAGCTCATCCTCACGTGCTTGACTTCGAACCCGATCCCCTTCCTTACTAGCTTCCGCATTCCTACCGTGCTCCACGAGGTATCTCCAAGTCGCTACCAACTAAAAAAAAAAAAAAAAAAAAAAAAAAATTTTACACAAGGAAGAGAGGGAGTAACGCCAAATCTTGTTTTAAGTAAACAAAGACTCACCCAACAGATGTCCCCACCGGCTAACTCCAACATGTGAGAAGGACCCTTACCAGACATCCGAGCACGATCATACTCCCGAACAAATCCCTCGGTACTCAACAAGGGCAAATCATGGTCCGACACATCCCAATACGACTCCTTACCGTCGCGATTCACACCATAGGTAAACAATTGTTTCCCTCCTCCACCATGGAAAGCATAAGTCTCCTCTGGATCTACCCGTGGACGCTTCGGCACAGCCACATACTCAGTATCCACCCTCTTTCCCTTGCCACGATCCATCTTCGGTGGACGCTCTTCCACTACGCCAGCACTGCTACGATCATCTGCTACTACTCGAGGACTTTCTACATGAACCTCCTCGCGAGGCAAACCATTCGAAGAACCTCCCAACTTAGAGGGAACCTTCTTCGATACCTTTTTCGACGTCCCATTCGCCTTCGCTCGAAGTGCCGCAAACGTGATACCACCATCTACAAAAGATAACAAACACATAAAAAACATGAGGTATACATGACCAAAGAACTACAAAAAAAAAAAAAAAAAAAAAAAAAAAAAAAAAAAAAAACAAAACAAAAAAACAATTCAAAGCAACAAAAGGATATACGATGCTGACCCTCCACCGTCGGTATCAAACTCCTCGGATCAAATTCCACATCGCACAACCCAGATTCCTCAATCCTCTTCGCCATATTTGCAGTTATCGCGAAACTCTCACACGTAGGATTCCAAACTACGGGAACGTCAAAAGTGGGAGCCCTCACGTAAAAGAAATAGGTCTTCCATTTCCCCAAAGATAGCTTCACACTCTTCACGAATTGGTAATGATCGCGAGGATGAAAGCAAAAGAAAGGCATCTTAGTGGGCCGATGTAACGTAAATAACGCCTTGAATAAACTCACAGACACAGGCAGACCTACTCGAACCACCCTAAAATGAAATGCCTGGAACATCAGAACAGCAGTGGGCGTTAGCTGACTGTACCCAATCTTGAATTCCTCGCAAACCTTCAACAAGGTAGGATGCGGTGTAATCTGAGATGTGCACATCAAGTACCCCAAAAATACCGTATGAAACCCATCGGGTGGCGAATACAAGCGATCGCCCTTCCTAGGCAACAACAACTCCACATTACTCGGCGCTCCAGATAAACGACGAATAGAATGCAACTGCTCTTCAGTCAATACACTGTCAAAATCAACTAAGTCCAAATTAATTAGCTTCTTTTTCTTTTGCCTTCTACTATCAACCTCAACATCACCCGGCGGAATATCATCTTCCTCCTCCTCCTCGACCATCGGCTCAACTTCACTACTTGACACCGGATGTTCACTCGCCAAAGGAGCTTCATTCGAATCATCGCTATCACTCCCAAAATCCACGACTTGACGCATATAATGACGTCTACTAGAACCCACTTCATCAACAGTAGGGCAAACATTAATATTGTTACGCACTTCTACATCGTCACTCCACGATTCAATGATTTCTCGCCGACCAAAACTTCCACCGTTTAAAACACCACGCGAATCAGCACCCCCGGATAATTGCCCGTCAATTTCGCCCGAATCGGGCTCAGAACCGGGCTGTAACGCGCCCTCACGCGCGCGCGTGGCCCCAAAAGGGGCAGATCCACGCGCGCGCGCGTCACCAGCCTGCCCAGCACCACGTGCAGCACTCCCATTGGCCCCCGCGCGCGCGTCCCCTTCACCCAACCCACCAGACGCGCGCGCGCGTCTCTGCAAACCGCCCCCAATCACGCGCCCACCGCCGCCAAGTGGACCAATGGTGCGCGCGCGTCCCTCCAACTCGCCAACCGACGCGCGCGCCCCTCTTTCTCTCTCCTCCACCGACGCGCGCGTGCGTCTATCGGGAGGCGTGCCCGACGCGCGTCCCACCAAAGCTGCTGGCCCACCTGGCCGGCCAACCCTACCTCTCTCCTCCTCGATCCGGGTGCAAGCCGCCGGCTCCGTGGCTTCACTCGGCTTCCCACCCGCCTGGGAGTGCGCGCCCCCTCTCACACACATCCGCCCGGCAGCTTGGCTCGAGCCAACGCCCGAAGCCAAGCTTGCTACAAACCCCCTGTTATTTGATACTCGTGAATTTCCTGCTGCAGATCCAATTTCTACACCCAATGGTACAAGTTTCTCGCGTTCCATACTCACCGTACCAAAAGTTTTCTTACCCCCTTCCACCGGATCTCGAAGTTTAATTCGTAAAGATTTCGAATTACCCGAGTTCGACATGAGATAAAATTTTTCTCCGAAGAAATAATCAAGCAACAAAAAATTTCTACTCTACCGATATAAAATAAAAGAACAGAAAGCAGAAGAAGACCTAAGGTTAAAGATACATACCCATATCTATTACGCAAGAGTTGAAGTAAATTCTTTCCACCACAAAAGGAGTATATTTATTTGGCCCCTGGTATATTATTTAAAACCCTTAAATATATACCTCGCTGCCAAATAAATACAATTATTCCTTATTCAAATTAAGGAATTAATTCACCACCAACGGAAACAATTCACTCCACGACGCAATTAACTCTCGACACGACCCGGGTCCCTCTACACAAGTCTCCGTCTCGAATCGAGAGTTGGGGGGCTTAATGATATACCTAATTGGGCCGACCCAATGGACCCCAATTTATTTAATAATTAGGCCCAATACACGAAAGTATTCGGGCCCATTACACGAAAACCCAAGCACCTTCAAAGTAAGGCTTGGGCCCAACAAAATAAGCTCAACTCAATCAACGACATATAAATAGAAGTTTTATTCATTTGTAAAGGTACGTTCTCATTATTGATAATCCACCACGAGTTTATTCTCTCTATTCTCTCTACGGTCCGTACATCTGACTTGAGCGTCGGAGGGGTTTCCGCCGGATCAACCCCCGGCTTAGTTCACGTGTGCTTATTTTGTAGGGACCTCAGGATCATCGAGTTGTCAAGCTACTGATCCGCTTTGCTCTCCCAACTCATTTTTCCATACCCCTTAGGTGAGCTATATTTTAGCTTCATCAGAGATATATATGAAAAAATGGCAGTGAAGATTTCATTCCTTTGAAGTCCATAGAGACAAAATTTAGAGAAAGTAAATATAAGAATACGTACAATCTGGAGAAAGTCACAGATCCAGCATGAGCTTCAAGAGCTTAGACTGCTCTGCAGCAAACAAGAAATTTGTTCTTCTGTACAACTGTTTTGCAATTTTACAAAATGCAAATTCATAGACAACTCTTTTCCAAGCGTAATATAATGTTTAGATTAATTTATTAATGCTTATAGTTTCTCGGAAAGATGTTACAGTGGCACTTGTAACACCTACTCTTATTCTCATATTTGTCCAAATAAGAGCACCAAAGCTAATGGACGAATCAACAACTCTGAAAAGAATTGAGGCTAATGATCGAAATTTACGCCTGTAACATTCAATGCTTCCTAGCACAACACGAAAAAACTGAAAAAAGGTACAAAATCAATTACACAAGAACATAAAAATCAAATAAACTATCCAATCAATAGATCCCATGTATTTAGCAACCCATCTTGTCTTATGAAAAACTTTCATTAAATCCCTTCAATAGTTAACGGTGTTAATTGTTGACGGGATATGGGATTTCATGTAAGATAACATAAAACACATGATCTCCCGTCACGGACGAAGCGGAACTAAAACGCCTGCGCTGCCGTCTGCCCGGGGTTTTGCCGCTTTTTTTT
>NW_012194001.1:99464-113760 GCF_000504015.1 Erythranthe guttata
AGATTCTCCATGGCCAACGTTTTCAGGGATGGGTGTAGAATTAACAGAGTGAGTTTGAATACGGCCCAATGTAAGGATCAGTATCAGTAGTAGTATCAATATTAGTGCCAGTATTATTATTACTATTATTATTAGTATCAGTATCAATATTATTATTATTATTACTATTATTATTATTATTATTATTATTATTATTATTATTATTATTATTAGTATATATGTACTATGAGATTATATTTTACATTTTACAACACGTAATCGGCATGAGATTTTGCACGATAGGGATTTGCTAGTTTCATATTTTTCTTTTAATTTTAGGGTAAATTACAGCCACACCCCTGTGGTATACTTAAATAATTTTAAGGTCTCTATGGTATTGATAATTACACTCACCCCCTGAAACGTAGTTAGAAACTCTAACGGGATAATGCATTGGATACATTATTCCGATAGGGTTCTTATGGACTAATACTTTTAGTTGGTGGTGAAGATAACATAGAGTTGTGGGGAGTTATGGGGTGACATGGCTCCCCCAATATTTCTTAAATCACCCATAACTCTTTGTTGTCTCCACCACTTCCTGAAACCAATAGTCCGTTAGAACTCTATCGTAAGAACGTATCCAATGCATAATCCCATTAGAATTTATAGCTACGTTTCAAGGGGGTGAGTGTAATTATCGATACCACAGGGACCTTAAAGTTATTTAAGCATACCTCAGGGGTGTGGGTGTAATTTACCCTTTATTTTATTTTACGAAGATCCAGATCCTCGATCTATTGTCGAAAAGACAAACGAGAATGATTAGCGAATGCTTCGGTATTTTATACGCTATCATTTCTCAAAGGATATGATAAATTCGTGTATATATACACATATAGCTAAAATTCTTGTTGAATTGCTCATGAAATTTATATTTGCAAGATTGTGGCTCCCAAGTAGTATTATAGGTCCGGGAGCTTAACAAAGACCGTATAGAGGTCATTTTATAACTCCGAGCCGAAAAAACTCGTTGAGTCAAGACGTTAGAATTCCCGTCAAGGAAATGAAATAATAATGCATGTATATTGTGGCGATTTATACAGGTCCACTATGAAGACAATGATGCCTACATAGCATATGTACGAAGTGGATACACAAAAATTATTGCCAGATATTTACATTTGAGAAATTGGTATACGGTATTAAACCGTAGAATGAGAAGAGCCATTAAGTAAGATTGACAATCCATCTCAGAAGCTATATATATTGCTCATTTCATGGAGAGCAATACTGCGCTGCACTCTTTTTCCCTTATGTTTAGTTTTGTCCCATTGGGTTTTCGAGCAAAAGTTTTTAACGAGGCAGCTTATGCACGCTGCTTGGATTGAGTTATGCACTATTTTTCCCTTTTGACCATTTTTGTTCTACTGAGTTTTCCGGCTTGAGGTTTATAATGAGGCATACATATATTTTACTCATCAGAATTTACAACCGCTATAATAATGCTTAGTCCGGGGGTATTATAATATTTAATTACCTAATGAACTAAGGAATGACAAACCAAGATATATATGAAAGATC
The DNA here is from genome assembly GCF_000504015.1 of Erythranthe guttata. The sequence continues at coordinate 101,028 of NW_012194001.1, forward strand.
AATATTATCCCTTGATGAAATACGTGTCATATTTTTAGCTATTGCTTAGTTAAATAAAGCATGAGAATGCTTGTAACAAATTTGTGTATAAATATCCATCTTTGTCAATGAGAAGATGGGAACTTTCACTAGAAATTCCACTCTCTTTCTCTCGAATACATCTTCTATTATTTTGTATTTTGAACACTTACAGTGTATATAAGTATATCTCGTATCAATTTACTATTGTATTATTTTTTATATTTTACAAAACTGGGATGATTTACGCTACAAACACCTAACCTAACCCACCCAAACCCCCCAAAAGTCCCAAAATGAACAAAAACCCTCAACAATCCTCAAAATCCAAAAATCTCTCAAATTGAAAGGTAATTTCTTATCTAATGTAGTTATATGTGTGTAATTTGTGTTTGTTTTGTGGTTAAACATGTGAAAACCCCAAAAAATCGCATTTTTGGGTTGTTTTTGTTGTTGGTGTGCGTCATTTTCACGCTCAAAACGGGAGTGTGCAAATAGTTTTTACGTCCAAAATGGGCGTAAAAACTATTTTCACACGCCCATTTTGGGCGTGGAAATCTGGTTTTGGCGACCGTTCTGGGCGTGCAAATCCCTGACCGGTACCAAGACCGGTCGTTCGGTTTGTTATTACTTTTTTTATTAAGCTATACGTAATTAATAAACTAAAAGAAAGCTATAAAGTATTAAATATGTTGTAGTCTAGTTGGTTAGGTTTCTCAACTCGCATTCAAGCGACACAGGTTCAAGTTTTAGCAACGGGTTAATAAATTATTTTTACCCAGGATAAATGCAACAAATGAGAATAATTAACTAAGTATAAGAGAATCAAATTCGTGTTAGTCTAGTTTGTTAGGATACTATGAGGATAATTAACTAAGTATAAGAGTATCAAATTTGTGTTAGTCTAGTTTGTTAGGATACTTGGCTTTCGCACATTAGACCTGTGTTCGAGTAGCATATATATGTTTTTTCTTTTTTAAATTATTATTTAGGCGCCCAACCGGGCGCTCGATTTGAGCGTGAATCGGGCATTTTTTTTTAATTGTTTAGGCACCCAAACCGGGTGTGGAAGATTTGAGCGTTAATCGGGCATCTTTTTGCTTTTTGTAAGAAAATTGTTTATGCGGCCCCAAACCGGGCGCGGAAGATTTGAGCGTGAATCGGACATTTGCACGTCTAGTTTGGTCGTGAAAATTATTTTTCGCAAGAATATTTATTTCAAGAGAGAAAGAGAGATAGAGAGTGGATTATATTAAACCCGTATTCATAAAAATACTACTGCGAATATCACTCCCTTTACAAAAATATAAATAATTTTAAATATAATAATAATTTAAAAAAAAAAAAAAAAAAAAAAAAAAAAAAAAAAGAAAGAAAAAGGAGAGAAAGAAATCCCGTCTGCCACCACCCCCAGGCCAGGCCCATCCCCAACCCCGCCCCAGCCAGCCACCTCAACCTCACAACTTCATCCATCATTTCTCCCAAGTCACAGCCCTCCGCCGCTGCTCCCACCCCACCACCACCACATTTTGCAGATCCTCCGCCCACAACCGCAAGCTAGACGTCGGTTTGAAATTGGAGCAGGAACGATCGTGGATTGGTCACTCTTCCATACTGCGGCGGAAATGGTGGCCCAAAAAATGATGATTCTACCACCGTCTTCATCTTCGTGCGGCGACAGCGGTCAATCTGATTTTTCGGGCCATGGTTTCTCAAAATAGGCCGCCGGAAGATTGAAGATGGTGGCCATGGTTGGGGGCGTGTTCTTGAGGGAGATGAACGGTGGGTGGGTGAATAAGAGAAGAAAGAAAGAAAAAAAAAAAAGAAAGAGAGAGAAGAGAGGTGGGGGCATTTCAGACATTTCAACAGGAGCGCGTGAGAGACACGATAGGTATTCGCAATAAACTCTATAAATTCGAGGGAAATGACACATTTAGTTCCCGCCCTTTGTCTCTCTCTCTCTCTCTCACTCTCTCTCATATTAACAGCATCGCCCCTCCCCAGAAAAATAGAGAGAGAAAAATAAATAGAGAAAAGATGGGGAAAACAAAGAAGGAAGAATTATGGGAGGATATAGAAATAGTATGTGTGGGAAAGCTGTTCACTGGTCCATGGGAGAACAAGTATTGGAGCTCATCTAGGGTCGATCTCTCTCTATCTCTATCTCTCTCTCTCTCTCTCTCTCTCTCTCTCTCTCTATCTCTCTCTCTCTCTCTCTCTCTCTCTCTCTCTCTCTCTCTCTCTCTCTCTCTCTCTCTCTCTCTCTCTCTCTCTCTCTCTCTCTCTCTCTCTCTCTCTCTCTCCCCGAGATTCGAATATGTTAAATCCTAATTTATTTTTTCACTTATTGCAGGGTAAAGAGCGGTACCCATATCCAGTTGGATACAAATCAGTGAGGACTCAAAATGGAGTGAGATACACAATGGAAATTCTCCAAGGTCTCAAAGGCCCTTCATTTATGGTCAGTGCATCCATTTATTTATTTATTTATTTGTCACGTTTTTATTTATCTCATATTATTGAAAGTAATAATAATAATAATACTGTTATTATAGATTAGTAGTTGTTCTTCTTCTGATGATGATGAGAATAAGTGTTGTTACGGGCATGGGGACACTCCAAATCTGGCTTGGGAGATCTTTCAGAAGAAACTATATTCTAAGTTGTGTCATACCAACATTGATGGAGTCGAGGTACACCGTACACCCACGCCCCCTTTTTATTAATTTCGTAACATATCTGTGTTTACTTGTCCTTATTGTTTTTAGATATGTCGTTGCTCATTCTTTTCAAGAACACAACATTCACTCCTCAATCCTCATCCAAATTCACTCATTGTTTTTTCATGGCAATATGCTTCTTAAATTTAGTGGTATACTATCCTTGTATTTTGTTAATTACAACTCTCTTTCTCTCTATATATCTACAGTTGTTTGGATTGAAAAACAGATTTGTTCAGAAATTACTGAGAGAATTGGTGGTAAACGTTGGTGGAACTGCTGAACAAGTGTCAAACTTGTCAAGTGAATGCACACCATCAAGTGGCTCTTCACATGCTAAAGAAAAGAGAAAGAGGAAGGATAAAATTGTTACAAGTAAACAACTCAGTAAGACTCGTGTCAATCAACAAGAAAAATGCACAAATAATGTCAGCAGCTCTTCAACTTTTGCTGATGCAGATCAAGTCGACATCACTAACCATCTCAAACTAGGTTGTTCCCTTTCCCATCCAGAAAATGAACCGGTAACTTTCCCAGCAATATTTTCTCGTCTTTTTTTTTTTTTTTTATTATTTTAAATAATAGAGTCCTGACTGAGAGAAACTTTATGCAAAGTTAGTGTGTGAAATCTTATTAGATTGGCATACTTAATGACAGAGTGATGATAGGTCAAGATATGGCGAAGACAGAGGTGTATTTAGTAATTCTCATATTGACCTGCTGCCAGTTGTCAATGGTGATGATCTATGTGCACCCGACACTTTCGATCAGGCTGGAGGAGGTATTATTCACCTTCATTATCATGCAATCACTCAGTAACTCAAATTTCGATTCTCCGCAGCTTCTTTTTTTTTTTTTTTTGTTTTTGTTTCAGATGAAATTGTAAATGGTGTGGACGAGTCTGAGTTCGTTGTCACTGATTCTGCACCTCAAGAAGATGAAATAGGAATATCTACTTGTTCAGAAAAGCATGATACTGATTTATTTGGTCAAGAATTAGACAATTCCATGATGACAGTTCTACTTCCTCGAGCTGTTCCTTTACTTAAAAAATCATTATTTAGAAAGAAATGTAAAACTGCAAAGCCTTCAAAAAAGCCTAGTCATGGATCTCAGGTGGAATACAACATTAGTATGTCTAATGCAACCATAGGTAAAAAGTGTTTTCAAAATCTTTACCATTAATTTCGTTTCGACTTAGTCATTTGCTTTAGTGCAAAATGAATTTTAATTGGTTACAAATTTTCGCTTTCAGATTTGGAAAGAAAGAGTGAAAGGGGATTGATTCCATGTTCTCGTCAAGATTCAGTTGTCTCCACTTCTGGGAAATCAGATTCTGATGGTTTTGAAAATGGTCCGAGAATTTCTCATGGTGAATTTTCACAGCTGCCGAACAATGTCAAAGCAGAAGAAAACCTATCACTTTGCCACAGTGGAATTACAGAAGATGGTATGAAAGACAGACTGCTTTAAGTAATAATGCTAATATCTAAAGTTGTTGTATGTTCTGTTAGGATTTCAAACCATCTTTTTCCACTAGCGAGAATATATATATTAGTCTCCATTTACTGATAGAGCATGCTGGCATATATATTATGTTTTAGCTCCTGCTAAGGAAATTATTGCCAACTCCAACCAATCCAAAATTGGTTACAAAGTTCCTGCTATTCGTGCATCGCAAAGTGTTTGCATGTCTGAGGTAAGGAACACATAATATATATATATATATATATATATATATATATATATATATATATATATATATATATATGCTTTCACTTGTGAATCAAAAATTATTTCATTTTAAGTTTACGTTTTCATGCCTTCAGAACAATGAGATGGATGATGAGCCGAGGTCCAATATTCACCAAAAAGTGAAGTTAAATAACAAACCTGATGGCAATTTCAAGCTTTTTGGATGCTATGTCCACGCGATGCCAATTTCAATGGTGCAGCTAATTGTTAAAGATAATGAGATATTTATATTTGTGAAATGCGGATACTCGGGGCGCAATGAGAGCAACCTCTTTCTCCACAAGGCCTTACTGAATGCAGCAGAGAAGATGGGGTGCCCTTCATTAATTGGTCATGCCCCAATAGCTTTGCAAATTCCAAACAATTTAGTTGGTAGAGATGTAAGATGAAGATTTCAATCATTTGTTGCATAATATATTATTTGTCACTTGCTTATAATATTACACAACTAACATGGAATCCATTCTCCAGATTGTTGTGGGTAGATCAATGTTACAATTAACCCCCGATGCACAATCAGTCGTTTTGTTAAACAACATTAAAACTCCTTGTTGTAGGTAATAATTATCTGTCTCTATATCACATGGAGCTTCGCTTTGCCTCGTTATTGAAATACTAACTTTGTACGAATATCAGGGAGGGTAAATTGGATTGTCCATGTTGGGATTGTACTTCAGATATATGTGAGAGAAATGCAGTTAAAATTGTTCGATTAAAAAGAGGGTATGCTTCGGTTGTAACTAAACTGAAAACAGCTAAGGATGTATGCTGTTTATTAGTTTGTGAACCGAGTTTTCTTCTTGCTGCCGAGGAGGATGGAAACCTCAAGTTGTGGGTCATGAACTATGCATGGAGGTGACTATTACTACATGTCAATTTTTTTTTTTTAATATATATAAAATAATAATAATAATAATAAATCCCAGGCTTTGAACAGTGAGAATAATGTCGATACAAGTTGGTCATTTTGTTTAGATAAAATGTGGTAGTTATTGTAATTATTGCTTCATAATTTTCAGCGGACAGAAAGACGAGTGGTATTTGCCTACATTTGACTGGATAGTTCCTAATATTATTGAGTTGAAGACAATTCCAAAGTCTGCGAGCTTAGTTGTTGGCCACAATGGGTTTGGAGAGTTTGGCTTATGGTATGTAGTTTCATTTTCCATTTAAATATGTTTTGTGTTTAAATGTTGTTAAAATTGGTATGGTATTTAAACAGGGATATATACAAGGGCAACCTGGTATCAAAGTTCTCATGCCTAGGATTGTCCGCTTCGGAGTGCGTTCCTGTCAGTGTTTTCAGATGGCAAAGAAAGACAGATTCAATTGTAAATGACATCATAATCGACCCCATGAATAAAAGCTTTTCTTCGGCAGTAAGCAAGAATAGCGATGTAGCCGTTTGGCTTCTGATTTCAACTCCCCCTGATCCATTTTCACTCGAAACAAATCCAGTTGCATGTTGGAGCCTTGCTTTGTTGGTCAATAACTTGGTCATCACTGGAACTGTTATGGATGGATGGTACAGTAATCTACTGCTCTCTATTCTATTTCCATATAATTTGATTCATGATAAATACAAAAAAATAATAATATAATAATTATCCTTGCTTGCAGCATGGCGGCTGCCGTCACATCTGCTGGTCATGGAGTTGTGGGTGGGAACAATGGAATTGTTTATTTGTGGGAGTTATGTACCGGAGAGAAGCTTGGGAACGTACATTCCTTTAAAGGTAAGTTTTTCTTGGTCTTACAAGAAATGTTATTTGTTTGCCAAATATAAGACAAGAGCGAAATTAGTATGCATTTGTATTCAACCAATTAATTAACTCGATTTTTGAACTGTTCGTTCAGGTAATCAAGTATCATACATAACCACCGATACTTCAGAATCGGGGGCTTTGGCCATAGCTAGTGCAGATCAGCTATGGGTTTATCTCCCATCTTAAAATTGTTTTGTGGTGCTACGGTTTACGACAACATTATGTATAGCTTGTTTCTACAGTTTTCTTTTGAAACTCATCTAGTCTATTAAGATAGATGCATGTGTATACTAACCAAATAATTATATCCAATATTTTATTTTGCTATTCAATGTTCAAGTTATATTTCTTTCTATCTTTTCTTGTTTTTTCTCAAGATTCATTATTGGATTTCCTATCCAATAAACCCTCTAAAATCAAAGCAATATTGTTGAAACAATATTTTGCTAATTCGAAGCAAGAGATCTGATATCAATTTGGAAATAAGAAGGAATCTATTTAGCAGCAGCACCGTTGGTATTTTAGCAGAACCCTCGTCTCCATAAATCCCAATCTTCAATTCAAGTAACTATATTAGTAGGATTTAAGACTAATTATTATTATTATTATTATTATTATTATATATATATATATATATATATATATGTATATATATATATATATATATATGTATATATGCATAAAAATGTTTATTTTGCTAAACTCTCCTTTTATAAATATTTTGAATACAAAATTTTGTTCGCTAAACTCTTTAATTAAACTCTGTAATAAAAACTAGCTATCTAAGCTCTCCTTTTGAATTACTTAGAACATACTGTCTTGTCTAAGTTCTCTATGTGATTAAGATTATAGGATTTTGTTTTGAGATGTTTGAAATAATAATCTACACATAATAGGAAGATTTTTGGCAACATTCAAATGCATTGTGATTACCTAAGCTAAGCTGATGACATTCAACCTTTTAAGGTTCTTAATTAATTATCTGTTTAAGAGGTAAAAACTTTCACTTGTCAATTACAGAATATCAACTATATTCCAATTGGAAGACTACTCATATAATTTGTTTCTATTGGAAAATGTTAGCTTTTATTTCCATTAAAGCTATATTTATACAATTACTCTATATTTATACTATTTATAATAGGGTTTTTGAAAAAAACCTCTCAAGCATTTCATTAATAGAGAGATCACTATTTCAGATAACCTCATTCTCCTTTTTCACCTTTTCTTTAATCCCAAAGTTGCCCTTGAATTCAAACATGATAGAGCATTACTTTTACATGTTAAATACGCAATATCTCCCTAATAGACTCCATCTTATTATTTAGTCCCGCTTTAGTCCATCATGGCTCTATTGTCTCATTTTTATCCCTCAACTTCTCAATTCATCTCATTATTAAATTCATCGTATTATTTATAGTCCATTGGTGTGGTGTATAAATTTGTTAAATTCAACGGAATATCTTCAAGATTGGATGAAATATTCCGTTGTTAATTATATTTGATAAATTATGAAAAAAATAATTAATAATTATCTCTATAATTTAAAAACAAGTTTTTCAATCAAGAAAAATATAATTTATAAAAATATAACTTAAAAAATTATACAACATATTAATTTATATTAATAAGTATAGAAATAGTCATTTATATCTATTTTGTTGATATTACTTGAATTTAAGAGTATATCAAATGATGACGATATATCATCTACATATATTTTTTATTTGAATTTATTTATATTTTTTTACGATTTTATGTTAATATTTAAAGAACAAACTAGTTATATATGTTCTTCTATTGTTCTTCTATTGTTTATAGTTTCTTAAAAAAATTATAGGAATATAATATTTTATACACTAAATAAAAAAGGGCGAATGGCAAAAATGCCCATTACATGGGACTTAAATGCATTTTGGTCCACAAAAAAAACAGTCTCTCAATTAAGTCCATCCCCATTCTTTAGTCTAAAATACCCTCAATAATATAATTCTTATCAATTCCACCAATTATGCTCTAACTTCCTTAATATTACACATTGACCCCGTATTTAAACAAATATATCACATTAACCCCCAAAACTTTTTTTTTCAGAAAATAATTTTTTTTCTGGTCAGATTGCGGCGTTGAATTTTTTTTATTTTTTTTTTTCTGAATTTTTTTTTCTTAGAAGAAAAAAATATTTTAATTAATATTACTGTTTTAGTTACTAAATTACTTCCGAACAGTAATATTATGAATATTATTTTTCCGAACAGTAATATTATGAATATTATTTTTCCGAACAGTAATATTATTAATATTATTGTCTAAGACAGTTAAATTACTGTTGTTTCAACAGTAATTTAGCATCTAAGGCAGTACTATTAATTAAAATATTTTTTTTTAAGAAAAAAAAGTCAATTATCAGTTAAATTACTGTCTCCGACAGTTAAATAACTGCTGGAGACAGTAATTTAGCAAACGAATACAGTAATATTAATTAAAAATATTTTTCTTAAGAATAAAAAAAGTCAATTAACAGTTAAATCACTGTCTCCAACAGTTAAATAACTGCTGGAGACAGTAATTTAGCAACGAATACAGTAATATTAATTAAAATATTTTTGAAGAAAAAAAAAAGTCAATTAACAGCTAAATTACTGTCTCCGGCAGTTAAATAACTGCCGGAGACAGTAATTTAGTAGCCAAGACAGTAATATTAATTAAAAAAAAATTTAAGAAAAAACAAAATTATAAAAAAAAAAAAAGTCAACGCCGGAATCTGGCCGGAAAAAAAACATTTCAGAAAAAAAAATATTTTCTGAAAAAAAAAAATTTTGGGGGGGTTAATGTGATATATTTGTTTAAATCCGGGGTCAATGTGTAATATTAAGGAAGTTAGAGCATAATGAGTGGAATTGATAAGAATTAGGGTTAAAATTGGGGTCAAAATTGAAATTAGAGTTAAAATTGGTTAATTGATGAAATTGGGCTAAATTGGGGTGTAAATCATGAAATTGGAGTTGAATTGGGTTTCAATGAATTGGGGGTAATTTTGGTATATATGAAAGGATTTTCCTTATTTGCAAATAAGTTTGAATGTGTTGGATTTATTTGAAAGACAAAAAAAAATTGAATGTCCATCTTTTAATTAAGTGCCCTTGTCATGGGCCTATTTGCCAATACCCCAATAAAAAATAAATAAAAAACGTTAAAGATAACCAAATTATACACCGGTCACCGAAGGACTATAGTGAGATGAATTGAAAGGTTGTGAGATGAAAATGAGACAATGAAAATATAAGAACTAAAGCAAAACTAAATAAATAATAAGATGGGAGTCATTAATGAGATTTGGTCTATTAAATATGATATGATTAAACATGATAGAACATTGCTTTTACGTATTAAATACGCCATATCTCACTAATAGCCCCCATCTTATTATTTATCTTATTATTTAGTACCGCTTTACTCCATCGTGCCTCTATTGTCTCATTTTCATCCCTTCAACTTCTCATTTCATCTCATTATAGTCCATTGGTGTATAAATTTGTTAAATTCAACGGAATCTCTTCAAGATTGGATGAAATATTCCATTGTTAGTTATATTTGATAAATTACGAGAACAATAATTAATAATTATCTCTATAATTTCAAAATAAGTTTTTCAATCAAGAAAATATAATCTATATATAATATAAAAAGATGATCTATGCCCTCAATGATTGACATGTGGCAAATGATGATGTCATTTGTCAAAATTGCTTAGTTGGAGTTCAATTGATTAGGTGGATTCTTCAATTGATTAGGTGGCATTTTTATTTATGGATATTTTTAAGTTTTTTCCTATTTTACATTTACACAATCATTTAATAATTACCACATGTATATATATTATTTCCAAAGTTAATATTTTATAAATTCGAAATAAAAAAATCTTATTTATATTTTCAGTATTTCAAAATATATTTATTCAAATAAATTCATGAAACTCAATTGTTTTACGAATATTCAAATAATTTTCATAAAATAATATTTTTTTTAAATACTAAAATATTAAAATAAAGGAATATGTTGTTGTTTTTTTTTTTTTTTTTTTAATTTTCAATATTTTAGAATATTCGAATATCCATTTCATTAAAAATAATAATAAATTTTTTTTTAGTTTTTAATTGAAGTATTTAATAAATATACACTATTTTTTATATAATTTTTATTATACCATATTTCAAATTAAAAATAATTATATTATTTAATAAATATGCAATGCACGGTGGATTAATTCTAAATGCAGTAGTTGGTTGTATATTTGGAAAACACTATTTAATATATAATATGGCCCGAACTATAAAACGGATTATGCATTATATTTATTAATTATTATTTCAAATAAAATATCAAATCACCAATATAAAGGAATCTTTAATATTCCAAGATTCCATCGTATCATCTTTGATTGATTTAATTTATACTTTAATTCAAAATTGAATGGTAAAAAATAAAAATCGTATCTTCATATTTAATGTTTTTAAATTGCAAGATTTTTTTCCACAAGTTATTATTTTTTTTTTGGGTTGTTTCCTTTATTTGTTTGATTTGATTTCATTTACTAATATATAAATCTTTTGAATTTTTAATTTTTCCATAGAATTAAGTTCATTTTCAATACTATATAAACCCCTCAATGTTCATTTCATTTTTTTCTACCACCATTCGATTACAAAGTGCACAATGTTCGTATTATACAGTTTCATATTACATTTTTTTTTATCATTTCTTATAAATTATTATAAGTATATATGCATAGTTTTATATTCATAATTAATTTTATATATACATATAAGTACTATTTGTATTTCTTTCTCTTGGGTTTTAATTTTAATATACTTTTTTTTTATTGTTTTCATGCAGTTTATTAAATAAAGTCGTGCGTACTTTATGAAAATCAAAAAATTGTTTGCGCTCAGTCCAAACAATGTGTTCTTTACAACGCGCATTTTGATCCTAATTTCGATCCATGTATATGCGTCTCATGTAGGGAATCAATCAAAGTTGTTCCACGCTTTGGATCTTGCATAATCTTTAACAAATTGGAATTCAATGTATTATGTTCTTCTTGATGTTTTGGTTTCATTGATATTCGTTGTTACACTTAATAAAACAAATAAGTGTATACAATGTATCAACAAATTTTTGTTTTTAAATTCTTTGTCTAATTAATATTGTTTCATTTTTTATTATCCTGTCTTTATGTTATTGTTAACATTCTTTTTTTTTCTTTTTCTTTTTTTTTGCATCATTATTTGTATTCTTTAATATCCGTTGTTTCGGTAAAATTCTTTTATTTCTCCTTACTTCTTTATTTTTTTTATGTTTGGCAACTTCCATTAATTTTTCCTATCCCAATTTTCTTATATTTTCATTTTTATTCAAAGTTCTTTTTTTTTTCTTGTCCCAATGTGATTCTTATCAATTTTTCTTTTGCTTTCATTTTTTCTTATATTTTTATTTTTCTTATAGTTTCATTTTTATTAACTATATTATTATTATTATATATTGTTATTTTATTTTTTCGTTGTTCATTGTTTCATTGGTTTTTTTTTTTTCCTTTTCTTATTTCCTTTTGCAGAACCTTACCAATTTGTGCAAATTATGTAACAATAATGGTTACGTACTGAAGAATATGGAGTATAATGTAATCAACAATAATTTTTTTGTATGAGTACTGTAACAGTCAAAAAGTTGAATATAAATTATTATGTCTTATATCAAGTTGTTATGACCGAAATATTAATTTTCGTTAGGTGCAATTTGTATTCATATTTGTGTTTTATAAACAAATTGTAAATATGAATTGCCTGATTGATTCGATTGAATTCATGTGTTGTGCAACTTTGTTCCATTTGTTAAGCACAATCAAATTTTGTTAGATTCTTAATTTTCATCTAACAAACAAGTTCTAATTAAATTCAACAATGTTCTATAGATTAATTTACAGTAATACTACATTTTTAATGCATTTTTTATTTTATTGTTTTAAAAAATATTATAAGAATACAGGACTGTATAATATCATGTAAATATTTATTTTATTAAAAAATAATATTTATGAGATGAGAAGATTAATATATTTTAATTTAACACAGTGATGTGGAAACTACAAGTTTAATACAATTATGTGAACGTGAGAAATTATATATAAAAAAAAGTCAATTTCAAATATACTATATTAATACTATTAATGTTTAAATTAGGTTGTGCTAAAAAATGTTCAAAATTAATCACATTTGGTAGGAATCGATTTTTGAAGAAAAATGTTTGTTCGTTCTAATTGACATCATAATCCAGTAAAACTAATCTTATGTAAATGCGGAACCATAATCAGCTTTTCTTCTTCTTCTTCTTCTTCTTCTTCTTCTTCTTATCTTTTTATTTTTCTCTTAAATATATTTGTATTACAAATCATCTGCTAATACATCGCTTGAAGTC
>NW_012194006.1:43629-54703 GCF_000504015.1 Erythranthe guttata
TATTTCTGTTTTTATTGGTGGATGGTATCTTTTAGGTACAAATCGAAAATTAGGTGTCCAGGAAGCAAAAATGATCAAAGGGTAAGAAAAGAGTTGCACTTAAGAAAATAAAATCAAATTAGAAGAGTGAATCCCTCAACATCTTTGGTAGTGTCTACGAAGTCGAGCATAACTCTCTCATCCGGACTCCAAATCGACTGGTTCCTGGTGGCATTAGAAAGCTATTTCAGTGGGCTACAATTCCCGTCTAACGTTAAAATTCCAAATTCGGACTCGAACATGGTCAAAATTGGATAAAAAAAGCGATCATGAAAATACGTACTACAATTCAAGGACGTGAATGCGCATCAAGAAACGTGCACAAAAACACTCGTTAGAAAAGATACGCACGTGAGTAAAAGTTCAAAAGCATGCACAAAAGTACTCAAGCAATAGTGCATTCCCAAAAAGGGTCATGAAAACACAAACTACAATCCTAGGACATTAATACAAATCAACAAACATGCACAAACACGCTCCCTCAAATGGACATGCACAAAAACGTACATGTAAAAAAACATGTGCAAAAGTGCATCCAAAACAACGTTCTTCAAAACACGAACTACAATACAATGACTTTAATACGCATCAACAGACAACAGCAAAAACACTAGATAAAAAAGATACAATGGAGTATAGCAATAGTACTCGACGTTTACGTTTACGTGGATTTTTGTTTGGATTAATTTATATTTCTGTTTTTATTGGTGGATTTGGTATCTTTTAGGTACAAATCGAAAATTAGGTGTCCAGGAAGCAAAAATGATCAAAGGGTAAGAAAAGAGTTGCAATTGAGAATATAAAATCAAATTAGAAGAGAGAATCCCTCAACATCTTTGGTAGTGTCCACGAATTCGAGCATAACTCTCTCATCCGAACTCCAAATCGAGTGGTTCCGGTGGCATTAGAAAGCTATTTCAGTGGGCTACAATTCCCGTCTAACGTCAAAATTCCAAATTCGGACTCGAACATGGTCAAAATTGCATAACAAAAGCGATCATGAAAATACGTACTCCAATTCAAGGACGTGAATGCGCATCAAGAAACGTGCACAAAAACACTCGCTAGAAAAGATACGCACATGAGTAAAAGTTCAAAAGCATGCACAAAAGTACTCAAGCAATAGTGCATTCCCAAAAAGGATCATGAAAACACAAACTACAATCCTAGGACATTAATACAACTCAACAAACATGCACAAACACGCTACCTCAAATGGACATGCACAAAAGGCATTAGTCGGCCCATTAGAGCAAAAGTGCATCCCAAACAACGTTCTTCAAAACACGACCTACAATACTATGACTTTCATACGCATCAACAGACAACAGCAAAGACACTAGATAAACAAGATACAATGGAGTATAGCAATAGTACTCGACGTTTACGTTTACGTGGATTTTTGTTTGGATAATTTATATTTCTGTTTTTATTGGTGGATTTGGTATCTTTTAGGTACAAATCGAAAATTAGGTGTCCAGGAAGCAAAAATGATCAAAGGGTAAGAAAAGAGTTGCAATTGAGAATATAAAATCAAATTAGAAGAGAGAATCCCTCAACATCTTTGGTAGTGTCCACGAATTCGAGCATAACTCTCTCATCCGAACTCCAAATCGACTGGTTCCGGTGGCATTAGAAAGCTATTTCAGTGGGCTACAATTCCCGTCTAACGTCAAAATTCCAAATTCGGACTCGAACATGGTCAAAATTGCATAACAAAAGCGATCATGAAAATACGTACTCCAATTCAAGGACGTGAATGCGCATCAAGAAACGTGCACAAAAACACTCGCTAGAAAAGATACGCACATGAGTAAAAGTTCAAAAGCATGCACAAAAGTACTCAAGCAATTGTGCATTCCCAAAAAGGATCATGAAAACACAAACTACAATCCTAGGACATTAATACAAATCAACAAACATGCACAAACACGCTCCCTCAAATGGACATGCACAAAAACGTACATGTAAAAAAACATATGCAAAAGTGCATCCGGAACAACGTTCTTAAAAACACGAACTACAATACTATGACTTTAATACGCATCAACAGACAACAGCAAAAACACTAGATAAAAAAGATAGAATGGAGTGTAGCAATAGTACTCGACGTTTACGTTTACGTGGATTTTTGTTTGGATTAATTTATATTTCTGTTTTTATTGGTGGATTTGGTATCTTTTAGGTACAAATCGAAAATTAGGTGTCGAGGAAGCAAAAATGATCAAAGGGTAAGAAAAGAGTTGCAATTAAGAAAACAAAATCAAATTAGAAGAGAGAATCCCTCAACATCTTTGGTAGTGTCCACGAATTCGAGCATAACTCTCTCATCCGGACTCCAAATCGACTGGTTCCGATGGCATTAGAAAGCTATTTCAGTGGGCTACAATTCCCGTCTAACGTCAAAATTCCAAATTCGGACTCGAACATGGTCAAAATTGGACAACAAAAGCGACCATGAAAATACGTACTACAATTCAAGGACGTGAATGTGCATCAAGAAACGTGCACAAAAACATTCGCTAGAAAAGATACGCACATGAGTAAAAGTTCAAAAGCATGCACAAAAGTACTCAAGCAATAGTGCATTCGCAAAAAGGATCATGAAAACACAAACTACAATCCTAGGACATTAATACAAATCAACAAACATGCTCAAACACGCTCCCTCAAATGGACATGCACAAAAACGTACATGTAAAAAAACATGCGCAAAAGTGCATCCCAAACAACGTTCTTCAAAACACGGCCTACAATACTATGACTTTCATACGCATCAACAGACAACAGCAAAAACACTAGATAAACAAGATACAATGGAGTGTAGCAATAGTACTCGACGTTTACGTTTACGTGGATTTTTGTTTGGATTAATTTATATTTCTGTTTTTATAGGTGGATTTGGTATCTTTTAGGTACAAATCGAAAATTAGGTGTCCAGGAAGCAAAAATGATCAAAGGGTAAGAAAACAGTTGCAATTAAGAAAATAAAATCAAATTAGAAGAGAGAATCCCTCAAACATCTTTGGTAGTGTCCACGAAGTCGAGCATAACTCTCTCATCCGGAATCCAAATCGACTGGTTCCGGTGGCATTAGAAAGCTATTTAAGTGGGCTACAATTCTCGTCTAACGTCAAAATTCCAAATTCGGACTCGAACATGGTCAAAATTGGATAACAAAAGCGATCATGAACATACGTACTACAATTCAAGGACGTGAATGCGCATCAAGAAACTTGCACAAAAACACTCGCTGGAAAGGATACGCACATGAGTAAAAGTTCAAAAGCATGCACAAAAGTACTCAAGCAAAAGTGCATTCCCAAAAAGGATCATGAAAACACAAACTACAATCCTAGAACATGAATACAAATCAACAAACATGCACAAACACGCTCCCTCAAATGGACATGCACAAAAACGTACATGTAAAAAAACATGCGCAAAAGTGCATCCGAAACAACGTTCTTAAAAACACGAACTACAATACAATGACTTTAATACGCATCAACAGACAACATGAAAAACACTAGATAAAAAAGATAAAATGGAGTGTAGCAATAATACTCGACGTTTACGTTTACGTGGATTTTTGTTTGGATTAATTTATATTTCTGTTTTTATTGGTGGATATCGTATCTTTTAGGTACAAATCGAAAATTAGGTGTCCAGGAAGCAAAAATGATCAAAGGGTAAGATAATAGTTGCAATTAAGAAAATAAAATCAAATTAGAAGAGAGAATCCCTCAACATCTTCGGTAGTGTCCACGAAGTCGAGCATAACTCTCTCATCCGAACTCCAAATCGATTGGTTCCGGTGGCATTAGAAAGCTATTTCAGTGGGCTACAATTCCCGTCTAACGTCAAAATTCCAAATTCGGACTCGAACATGGTCAAAATTGGATAACAAAAACGATCATGAAAATACGTACTACAATTCAAGGACGTGGATGCGCATCATGAAACGTGCACAGAAATACTCGCTGGAAAAGATACGCACATGAGTAAAAGTTCAAAAGCATGCACAAAAGTACTCAAGCAAAAGTGCATTCCCAAAAAGGATCATGAAAACACAAACTACAATCCTAGGACATTAATACAAATCAACAAACATGCACAAACACGCTCCCTCAAATGGACATGCACAAAAACGTACATGTAAAAAAACATGCGCAAAAGTGCATCCCAAACAACGTTCTTCAAAACACGAACTACAATACAATGACTTTAATACGCATCAACAGACAACATCAAAAACACTAGATAAAAAAGATACAATGGATTGTAGCAATAATACTCGACGTTTACGTTTACGTGGATTTTTGTTTGGATTAATTTACATTTCCGTTTTTATTGGTGGATTTGGTATCTTTTAGGTGCAAATCGAAAATTAGGTGTCCAGGAAGCAAAAATGATCAAAGGGTAAGAAAAGAGTTGCAATTAAGAATATAAAATCAAATTAGAAGAGAGAATCCCTCAACATCCTTGGTAGTGTCCACGAAGTCGAGTATAACTCTCTCATCCGGACTCCAAATCGACTTGTTCCGGTGGCATTAGAAAGCTATTTCAGTGGGCTACAATTCCCATCTAACGTCAAAATTCCAAATTCGGACTCGAACATGGTCAAAATTGGATAACAAAAGCGACCATGAAAATACGTACTACAATTCAAGGACGTGAATGCGCATCAAGAAACGTGCACAAAAACACTCGCTAGAAAAGATACGCACATGAGTAAAAGTTCAAAAGCATGCACAAAAGTACTCACGCAAAAGTGCATTCCCAAAAAGGATTATGAAAACACAAACTACAATCCAAGGACATTAATACAAATCAACAAACATGCACAAACACGCTCCCTCAAATGGACATGCACAAAAATGTACATGTAAAAAAACATGTGCAAAAGTGCATCCGCAACAACGTTCTTAAAAACACGAACTATAATAATATGACTTTAATACGCATCAACAGACAACAGCACAAACTGTAACGCCCCACAACCTAACAGCAGAATCCAATCGGATCACCACCATTAAGTTAGGGATGCTAACCTTTTTATATACACTTAAATATTATGGTTTTAATACTAAAAATAAGTTATATGCTTTGAAAAGAAATCAAACTTTGTGCTTTCTCAAAATATGTACATATACGTATATAAATATTTAATGTTTACAAAATTACATTGTACAAAAACCATAATAGAGCGGCTAACAAAATTAAATCAGAGTTTCTAGCTCGGCTACAAAAATGGCTCGAAGCATGGCATATGAACAAATCTCTGACTGGCCGCTTTTGGCTAGGTCAACTTCTAAATATGTACATCATTACCTGCATCATAAGAACCTAATGAGCTAATGGCTTAGCAAGTTGAAACTGACGTAATAGCGATATATCACATAACACATTATTCATTCAATAAGTACAATATCTGATACGAACCCCGTAGAACTTGTTACGGGACCCAATAATCTTATGCGGAAGCAAGAACGGAACGTCCAAAAGATAAAGGATTCGATTGACGGAATTCGGAATATTGACCCCGTAGCTATAGAGAGCTAGAAACCAATATTATCAAGGTGGAAGTATTGACCCCGTGATTATAATGAATCAGAAACCAATACTATATTGCTAAGAATAATTCACAAGAATCCACTCGCAAAATATCCCGAAGAGTTGTTGAAGAACAACGAAGGAGAATTTTAATCTCTCAAAATAATACTTAAAAACGTCCAAATAATAATCAGCCTAAAGCAACCTATTTATAAGTGTCAAAGAGACCTAATCTAACAAGGAAAATAAATCCTAACTTATCTATTATAAGGAAATAACGAAATAAACTAACTCTAGTCCAAATAGGACTCTAAATGACAAGAAATAAATTGTCCAATAATAAAATACGAAAATTGATAATAATCATCTTTTCCAAGTCATGGCTTCTTGGCTGGATGACTAGACGGGCTCAAGTCCTTGAGCTCGGCTTGCTTCACAATCTGGCCCGATAATTCGCTCCAATTAATCTCAGCTGGGATCGAACAAGGCTTCGTCAATTCTTCATTTTGGAGCTCGTGTTCTACTAAGTTAAGCATGGCTGCTTCAATGCGCTTGGCCCGAGCTCGGGTAATCGGTCCTCTTGGCACATGCAGCTCGTCCAAGTCATCAACTCCTTCATCCAGCTCGGCACTACCTCGCGTAATTGGCTGGATCGTATCATCCTCCCCCTCTTGAAAATGATTCGTCCTCGAATCTGAACCTACATCAAACGGAGATAGGTCAGAAACATTAAATGTCGAACTAACTTGATACTCACTTGGAAGGTCGATCTTATAGGCATTATCGTTAATCTTTTCCAGCACTTGGAAAGGTCCATCTCCTCGTGGCTTAAGTTTTGAACTTCGCTGATTGGGAAACCTTTCCTTTCGAAAATGAACCCAAACCCAATCTCCTTGCTGAAAGGTAAGGTGCTTTCGCCCCTTATTAGCTCGGTTCGCAACTTGCTCATTCCTTTTCACAATGTGCTCGCGTGCTTCTTCATGGATTTTCTTCACTAACTCAGCCTTACGCTTCCCATCTAGACTAGAAATCTCATTAACAGGTAAAGGCAACAAATCCAAAGGAGTTAGCGGATTAAAACCATAAACAATCTCAAAAGGTGAAAACTTTGTAGAAGAATGCACCGATCTATTATACGCGAACTCAATAAAAGGAATACATTCCTCCCACGACTTTAGGTTTCTTTTAAGAACAGCTCGCAATAACATACCTAAAGTTCGATTAACCACCTCGGTTTGGCCATCAGTTTGTGGATGACAAGTAGTAGAAAAGAGTAAAGTCGTACCTAACTTACCCCACAAAACACGCCAAAAATGACTAAGGAATTTAACGTCCCTATCACTAACAATAGTACGAGGTACCCCATGCAATCGCACTACTTCGCTAAAGAATAAATTCGCTACATGCGTAGCATCATCAGTTTTATGACATGGAATGAAGTGTGCCATTTTAGAAAAACGATCTACCACAACAAAAATAGCATCTCGACCTTTACTAGACCTCGGCAGCCCTAAAACAAAATCCATTGATACATCGGTCCAAGGGTGAGTAGGAACAGGTAATGGCATATATAATCCATGTGGTTTAACCCTAGATTTAGCTCGCCTACATGTTAGACACTTCGAACAAATCCTCTCAACATCTCGCTTCATACGCGGCCAAAAGAAATGTTCTTTTAAAATATCTAATGTTTTAGAAACACCAAAATGTCCCATTAAACCACCTCCATGTGATTCTCGCACAAGTAATTCACGAAGCGAACAATTAGGCATGCAAAGTTTGTTCTCCCTAAACAAATAATCATCATGCTTGTAGAATTTTTCAAAAGTTCCTTTTTGACATGCAGCAAATATAGTAGCAAAATCATGATCGTTCACGTACAGCTCCTTAACATGCTCAAAACCTAAGAATTTAGAACTAAGGGTCGACACGAGAACATACCTGCGAGATAGTGCATCAGCTACGACATTATCTTTACCTTGTTTGTACTGTATCACAAAAGGAAACATCTCGATAAACTCCACCCACCGAGCATGTCTTCGGTTCAGCTTGCCTTGGCCCTTAAGATGCTTTAGCGATTCGTGATCTGTGTGTATAACGAATTCCTTAGACCACAAGTAATGTTGCCAAGTCTCCAAAGCTCGCACCAAAGCGTAGAGCTCTTTGTCATAGGTCGAGTAATTCAAGGCTGCGCCATTGAGCTTCTCGCTGAAATAAGCGATAGGTCGCTTGTCTTGCATAAGCACTGCACCAATACCAATTCCAGAAGCATCACATTCGATTTCAAAAGTTTTAGAAAAGTCTGGTAAAAGTAATAAAGGAGCGGAACTTAGCTTATCTTTCAAAGTGTGAAATGCATTCTCTTGCGCCTCGCCCCACTTGAAGCCAACCTCCTTCTTGATCACCTCGGTCAAAGGTGCTGCAATTGTGCTGAAGTTCGGTACAAATCTCCTGTAGAATCCCGCTAGGCCATGGAAGCTTCGCACCTCGGATGCGTTCTTGGGTGTTGGCCATTCACGAATTGCTTTAACCTTTTCCTCGTCCACTTCAACGCCCCTAGAACTCACAACAAAACCAAGGAAAACTATCCTATCTAGGCAGAAATCACATTTCTTTAAATTAGCATATAATTGTTCTCGCCGTAAGGACTCCAAGACACACCTCAAATGCTCAACATGATCATGCAAATTATTGCTATATACTAAGATATCATCAAAGTAAACAACAACAAATTTTCCTATGTAAGATCGCAGAACATGATTCATAAGTCGCATAAACGTACTTGGTGCATTAGTTAAACCAAAAGGCATCACTAACCATTCATACAATCCATGCTTAGTTTTAAATGCAGTTTTCCACTCATCTCCCTCTTTCATGCGAATTTGATGATAACCACTTTTCAAATCAATTTTAGAGAAGATAATGGAACCATGTAGTTCATCTAACATGTCATCTAATCGAGGAATGGGGTGTCGATACTTTACCGTAATTTTGTTGATGGCTCGACAATCAACACACATTCTCCAACTCCCATCCTTCTTTGGTACTAGTAAAACCGGCACTGCACAAGGACTCATGCTTTCTCGAACATGTCCTTTAGCTAACAGGTCTTCCACTTGCCGTTGTAACTCCTTCGTCTCCTCGGGACTACTTCGGTAAGCTGGTCTATTTGGAATTTGGGACCCTGGAATAAAATCAATTTGGTGCTCGATCCCTCGAATTGGTGGCAACCCCGTTGGCATCTCGTCCGGAAAGACATCATCAAACTCCTGCAAAAGAGAAATAACAATACTAGGCAAAGAAGAATTAAGGTTAGCATTAGAAAAATAGGACTCCCTAAACACTAACAACATCATTGTTCTTTCACCCTTACATGCACTCTTAATCTCTCTTTCTTTTGCATAAAAGCTCACTTTTCTCTCATCTCTCTTTATTAAGTCTGCACTCTCTTCTTTTTCTTTTCTCACTTCGGCTAAACTCTCTTGTTTTACCTCTCCACTACTACTAACACGTTCATTCTCATTTTGTTTCGAACTTGCAGCAATGGACTTCTTAATCTGATTTTGCTCCTCAAACACCTGACGAGGTGGTAAAGGTGCAAGTGTGATTCGCCTGCCATCCTTAGTAAAAGTGTAGCGATTTTTGTAACCATCATGGACTGTTCGTCGATCAAATTGCCAAGGTCGCCCAAGTAAGATATGACTTGCTTGCATGGGCACAACATCGCACATCACCTTATCTTTGTATTGTCCAATACTAAAGGAAATCAGTACTTGTTTCGTCACTCTCAACTCGCCACTTTCATTCAGCCACTGAAGTCTGTAAGGTCTCGGATGTTTGATGACTTGCAGCCCTAGCTTGTCTACCATTAGCTTGCTCGCTACATTCACGCAACTTCCTCCATCAATTATCAATCCACATACTCGGTTTTGAACATGGCAGCGTGTATAGAAGATGTTCTCTCGCTGTATTACATCACCATCTTCTTCAGCTTGCACGTGAAGAGTTCGAAGTACAACAAGTGCGAGTCCATCAACAGCTTGTACCACATCACCTTCAATAGGTGCTGTTTTTGAAGTTGACTCTTCCTCCTCCTCGGACTCCAGCTCGCCATTATCCAATAAAATCATAGCTCGCCGGTTAGGGCAGTCCATGGCGATATGACCTGCTCCATGACATCTATGGCATTTAATGTCACGTGTTCGTTGTGGTTGTGATGAATTATTACCTCTCTCAGGTGGTGCTCGGTTGATTGGATTTTCATTGGAAGGTTTCGTTGTCGATTTCTCCTCGGGTTTCGAAGTAGGATTCCATCGCGGTTTCCAGCTTGAGGCCTCGGCCCGAGCTGTAGTTCTCCCTCCTCGCTTAAGCTGCCTCTCAACCTTCATGGCCATATGAACGACCTCCTCAATCTCAACGTAGTGCTGCAACTCCACTACATTAGCGATCTCCCGGTTCAGCCCGCAAATAAATCTGGCCATCGTGGCCTCTCGATCCTCCTCAATATTGGCTCGAATCATTGCAATCTCCATCTCCTTATGGTACTCCTCGACTGATTTAGTACCTTGCTTCAAGCTTTGCAATTTCAGATGTAAGTCTCTATAATAATGTGAGGGCACGAACCTCCGTCTCATAAGTGCCTTCATAGACTCCCAATCAACAATTGGTGGCTCGCCGGTTCTGCGTCTAGTCACTACCAATTGATCCCACCAAATGATAGCATAATCGGTGAACGCTACAGCTGCAAGCTTCACCTTCTTTTCCTCGGAATAATTGTGGCAATCGAAAACGAGCTCAACCTTTCTTTCCCATTCTATGTATGCCTCGGGATCACTCTTCCCTTGGAAAGACGGTATACTCAATTTGATCGAGCTGAGGTTTCGATCAACCTCATCTCTTTCTCGCCCCACATTACCTCGCCTTGGTATGTCAAATCTGCCACCTCTGTTCCCTCGTCCTCTATGCCCTCGTCTAGAAGTATTAGACTCTGCCTCAGATTCTTCATCAAAGAATTGTTCATCGAACTCCAATTCGTCACGTTGGCGTACAACAGGTTGACGAATAGGTGGCCGCAGTTGTGGCGCCGGTGCAGGTCTTACCCTACTCAACTCATCGATTTGATTTTGCATCCTTTGAAGGGTTATATGCAAACGTTGGAGTTGCTGCTCCGTGGTTTCGCCCCTTTCATCACCACTCCCATTCCTTGACATGATGTTTGAACTGCAAAATATTGTTAAAGAAAAAAAAAAAAAAAAAGATTTTCCTCACCACTCTCTCACGTGTATCACTCAAGATGATGTTCACTCAATTCACTCGTGTTTCACACAATTCGGCTTTTACCCTCTTTTGATCTCACACTCTCTTGCCTTTTTCCACTCGTAAACTCCCTTCGAAGTTCTAAAGAAACTAATCGAGAAAATATTAAGTGGATTTTCGTTTTTTTATTCAAAGCTAAATAGTATTTTATCAATTCAGAAAT
>NW_012194006.1:107644-121441 GCF_000504015.1 Erythranthe guttata
CAAAAACACTAGATAAAAAGATACATGGAGTGTAGCAATAGTACTCGACGTTTACGTTTACGTGGATTTTTGTTAATTTATATTTCTGTTTTTATTGGTGGATTTGGTATCTTTTAGGTACAAATCGAAAATTAGGTGTCCAGGAAGCAAAAATGATCAAAGGGTAAGAAAATAGTTGCAATTAAGAAAATAAAATCAAATTAGAAGAGAGAATCCCTCAACATCTTTGGTAGTGTCCACGAAGTCGAGCATAACTCTCTCATCCGGACTCCAAATCCACTGGTTCCGGTGGCATAAGAGAGCTATTTCAGTGGGCTACAATTCCCGTCTAACGTCAAAATTCCAAATTCGTACTCGAACATGGTCAAAATTGGATAACAAAAGCGATCATGAACATACGTACTACAATTCAAGGACGTGAATGCGCATCAAGAAACGTGCACAAAAACACTCGCTGGAAAGGATACGCACATGAGTAAACGTTCAAAAGCATGCACAAAAGTACTCAAGCAAAAGTGCATTCCCAAAAAGGATCATGAAAACACAAACTACAATCCTAGGACATTAATACAAATCAACAAACATGCACAAACACGCTCCCTCAAATGGACATGCACAAAAACGTACATGTAAAAAAACATGCTTGCATCCGAAACAACGTTCTTAAAAACACGAACTACAATACAATGACTTTAATACGCATCAACAGACAACATCAAAAACACTAGATAAAAAAGATAAAATGGAGTGTAGCAATAATACTCGACGTTTACGTTTACATGGATTTTTGTTTGGATTAATTTATTTTTCTTTTCTTATTGGTGGATTTGGTATCTTTTAGGTACAAATCGAAAATAAGGTGTCCAGGAAGCAAAAATGATCAAAGGGTAAGAAAAGAGTTGCAATTAAGAAAATAAAATCAAATTAGAAGAGAGAATCCCTCAACATCATTGGTAGTGTCCACGAAGTCGAGCATAACTCTCTCATCCGGACCCCAAATCGACTGGTTCCGGTGGCATTAGAAACCTATTTCAGTGGGCTACAATTCCCGTCTAACGTCTAAATTCCAAATTCGGACTCGAACATGGTCAAAATTGGATAACAAAAGCGATCATGAACATACGTACTACAATTCAAGGACGTGGATGCGCATCAAGAAACGTGCACAAAAACACTCGCTAGAAAAGATACGCACCTGAGTAAAAGTTCAAAAGCATGCACAAAAGTACTCAAGCCATAGTGCATTCCCAAAAAGGATCATGAAAACACAAACTACAATCCTAGGACATTAATACAAATCAACAAACATGCACAAACACGCTCCCTCAAATGGACATGCACAAAAACGTACATGTAAAAAAACATGCGCAAAAGTGCATCCGAAACAACGTTCTTAAAAACACGAACTACAATACTAAGACATTAATACGCATCAACAGACAACAGCAAAAACACTAGATAAAAAAGATACAATGGAGTGTAGCAATAGTACTCGACGTTTACGTTTACGTGGATTTTTGTTAATTTATATTTCTGTTTTTATTGGTGGATTTGGTATCTTTTAGGTACAAATCGAAAATTAGGTGTCCAGGAAGCAAAAATGATCAAAGGGTAAGAAAATAGTTGCAATTAAGAAAATAAAATCAAATTAGAAGAGAGAATCCCTCAACATCTTTGGTAGTGTCCACGAAGTCGAGCATAACTCTCTCATCCGGACTCCAAATCCACTGGTTCCGGTGGCATAAGAGAGCTATTTCAGTGGGCTACAATTCCCGTCTAACGTCAAAATTCCAAATTCGTACTCGAACATGGTCAAAATTGGATAACAAAAGCGATCATGAACATACGTACTACAATTCAAGGACGTGAATGCGCATCAAGAAACGTGCACAAAAACACTCGCTGGAAAGGATACGCACATGAGTAAACGTTCAAAAGCATGCACAAAAGTACTCAAGCAAAAGTGCATTCCCAAAAAGGATCATGAAAACACAAACTACAATCCTAGGACATTAATACAAATCAACAAACATGCACAAACACGCTCCCTCAAATGGACATGCACAAAAACGTACATGTAAAAAAACATGCTTGCATCCGAAACAACGTTCTTAAAAACACGAACTACAATACAATGACTTTAATACGCATCAACAGACAACATCAAAAACACTAGATAAAAAAGATAAAATGGAGTGTAGCAATAATACTCGACGTTTACGTTTACATGGATTTTTGTTTGGATTAATTTATTTTTCTTTTCTTATTGGTGGATTTGGTATCTTTTAGGTACAAATCGAAAATAAGGTGTCCAGGAAGCAAAAATGATCAAAGGGTAAGAAAAGAGTTGCAATTAAGAAAATAAAATCAAATTAGAAGAGAGATCCCTCAACATCTTTGGTAGTGTCCACGAAGTCGAACATAACTTTCTCATCCGGACCCCAAATCGACTGGTTCCGGTGGCATTAGGTACGCTTCTGTCGTGGGGGCTACCATTCCCGTCTAACGTCAAAATTCCAAATTCGGACTCGAACATGGTCAAAATTGGATAACAAAAGCGATCATGAAAATACGTACTACAATTCAAGGACGTGGATGCGCATCAAGAAACGTGCACAAAAACACTCGCTAGAAAAGATACGCACATGAGTAAAAGTTCAAAAGCATGCACAAAAGTACTCAAGCAATAGTGCATTCCCAAAAAGGATCATGAAAACACAAACTACAATCCTAGGACATTAATACAAATCAACAAACATGCACAAACACGCTCCCTCAAATGGACATGCACAAAAACGTACATGTAAAAAAACATGCGCAAAAGTGCATCCGAAACAACGTTCTTAAAAACACGAACTACAATACTATGACATTAATACGCATCAACAGACAACAGCAAAAACACTAGATAAAAAAGATACAATGGAGTGTAGCAATAGTACTCGACGTTTACGTTTACGTGGATTTTTGTTTGGATTAATTTATATTTCTGTTTTTATTGGTGGATTTGGTATCTTTTAGGTACAAATCGAAAATTAGGTGTCCAGGAAGCAAAAATGATCAAATGGTAAGAAAAGAGTTGCAATTAAGAAAATAAAATCAAATTAGAAGAGAGAATCCCTCAACATCTTTGCCAGTGTCCACGAAGTCGAGCATAACTCTCTCATCCGGACTCCAAATCGACTGGTTCCGGTGGCATTAGAAAGCTATTTCAGTGGGCTACAATTCCCGTCGCGATGTCAAAATTCCAAATTCGGACTCGAACATGGTCAAAATTGGATAACAAAAGCGATCATGAAAATACGTACTACAATTCAAGGACGTGGATGCGCATCAAGAAACGTGCACAAAAACACTCGCAAGAAAAGATACGCACATGAGTAAAAGTTCAAAAGCATGCACAAAAGTACTCAAGCAATAGTGCATTCCCAAAAAGGATCATGACAACACAAACTACAATCCTAGGACATTAATACAAATCAACAAACATGCACAAAAACGCTCCATCAAATGGACATGCACAAAAACGTACATGTAAAAAAACATGCGCAAAAGTGCATCCCAAACAACGTTCTTCAAAACACGAACTACAATACTATGACTTTAATACGCATCAACAGACAAAAGCAAAAACACTAGATAAAAAAGATACAATGGAGTGTAGCAATAGTACTCGACGTTTACGTTTACGTGGATTTTTGTTTGGATTAATTTATATTTCTGTTTTTATTGGTGGATTTGGTATCTTTTAGGTACAAATCGAAAATTAGGTGTCCAGGAAGCAAAAATGATCAAAGGGTAAGAAAAGAGTTGCAATTAAGAAAATAAAATCAAATTAGAAGAGAGAATCCTCAACATCTTTGGTAGTGCCACGAAGTCGACCATAACTCTCTCATCCGGACTCCAAATCGACTTGTTCCGGTGGCATAAGAGAGCTATTTCAGTGGGCTACAATTCCCGTCTAACGTCAAAATTCCAAATTCGTACTCGAACATGGTCAAAATTGGATAACAAAAGCGATCATGAAAATACGTACTACAATTCAAGGACGTGGATGCGCATCAAGAAACGTGCACAAAAACACTCGCTAGAAAAGATACGCACATGAGTAAAAGTTCAAAAGCATGCACAAAAGTACTCAAGCAATAGTGCATTCCCAAAAAGGATCATGACAACACAAACTACAATCCTAGGACATTAATACAAATCAACAAACATGCACAAACACGCTCCATCAAATGGACATGCACAAAAACGTACATGTAAAAAAACATGCGCAAAAGTGCATCCCAAACAACGTTCTTCAAAACACGAACTACAATACTATGACTTTAATACGCATCAACAGACAACAGCAAAAACACTAGATAAAAAAGATACAATGGAGTGTAGCAATAGTACTCGACGTTTACGTTTACGTGGATTTTTGTTCGGATTAATTTATATTTCAGTTTTTATTGGTGGATTTGGTATCTTTTAGGTTCAAATCGAAAATTAGGTGTCCAGGAAGCAAAAATGATCAAAGAGTAAGAAAAGAGTTGCAATTAAGAAAATGAAATCAAATTAGAAGAGAGAATCCCTCAACATCTTTGGTAGTGTCCACGAAGTCGAGCATAACTCTCTCATCCGGACTCCAAATCGACTGGTTCCGGTAGCATAAGAGAGCTATTTCAGTGGGCTACAATTCCCGTCTAACGTCAAAATTCCAAATTCGTACTCTAACATGGTCAAAATTGGATAACAAAAGCGATCATGAAAATACGTACTACAATTCAAGGACGTGGATGCGCATCAAGAAACGTGCACAAAAACACTCGCTAGAAAAGATACGCACATGAGTAAAAGTTCAAAAGCATGCACAAAAGTACTCAAGCAATAGTGCATTCCCAAAAATGATCATGACAACACAAACTACAATCCTAGGACATTAATACAAATCAACATACATGCACAAACACGCTCCATCAAATGGACATGCACAAAAACATACATGTAAAAAAACATGCGCAAAAGTGCATCCCAAACAACGTTCTTCAAAACACGAACTACAATACTATGACTTTAATACGCATCAACAGACAACAGCAAAAACACTAGAAAAAAAAGATACAATGGAGTGTAGCAATAGTACTCGACGTTTACGTTTACGTGGATTTTTGTTTGGATTAATTTATATTCTGTTTTTATTGGTGGATTTGGTATCTTTTAGGTTCAAATCGAAAATTAGGTGTCCAGGAAGCAAAAATGATCAAAGGGTAAGAAAAGAGTTGCAATTAAGAAAACAAAATCAAATTAGAAGAGAGAATCCCTCAACATCTTTGGTAGTGTCCACGAAGTCGAGCATAACTCTCTCATCCGGACTCCAAATCGACTGGTTCCGGTGGCATAAGAGAGCTATTGCAGTGGGCTACAATTCCCGTCTAACGTCAAAATTCCAAATTCCTACTCGAGCATGGTCAAAATTGGATAACAAAAGCGATCATGAACATACGTACTACAATTCAAGGACGTGAATGCGCATCAAGAAACGTGCACAAAAACACTCGCTGGAAAGGATACGCACATGAGTAAAAGTTCAAAAGCATGCACAAAAGTACTCAAGCAAAAGTGCATTCCCAAAAAGGATCATGAAAACACAAACTACAATCCTAGGACATTAATACAAATCAACAAACATGCACAAACACGCTCCCTCAAATGGACATGCACAAAAACGTACATGTAAAAAAACTTGCGCAAAAGTGCATCCGAAACAACGTTCTTAAAAACACGAACTACAATACAATGACTTTAATACGCATCAACAGACAACATCAAAAACACTAGATAAAAAAGATAAAATGGAGTGTAGCAATAATACTCGACGTTTACGTTTACATGGATTTTTGTTTGGATTAATTTATTTTTCTTTTCTTATTGGTGGATTTGGTATCTTTTAGGTACAAATCGAAAATTAGGTGTCCAGGAAGCAAAAATGATCAAAGGGTAAGAAAAGAGTTGCAATTAAGAAAATAAAATCAAATTAGAAGAGTGAATCCCTCAACATCTTCGGTAGTGTCCACGAAGTCGAGCATAACTCTCTCATCCGGACTCCAAATCGATTGGTTCCAGTGGCATTAGAAAGCTATTTCAGTCGGCCACAATTCCCGTCTAACGTCAAAATTCCAAATTCGGACTCGAACATGGTCAAAATTGGCAAACAAAAGCGATCATGAAAATACGTACTACAATTCAAGGACGTGGATGCGCAACAAGAAACGTGCACAGAAACACTCGCTAGAAAAGATACGCACATGAGTAAAAGTTCAAAAGCATGCACAAAAGTACTCAAGCAAAAGTGCATTCCCAAAAAGGATCATGAAAATACAAACTACAATCCTAGGACATTAATACAAATCAACAAACATGCACAAACACGCTCCCTCAAATGGACATGCACAAAAACGTACATGTAAAAAAACAAGCGCAAAAATGCATCCGCAGCAACGTTCTTAAAAACACGAACTACAGTACTATGACTTTAATACGCATCAACAGACAACAGCAAAAACAGTAGATAAAAAAAAGATACAATGGAGTGTAGCAATAATACTCGACGTTTACGTTTACGTGGATTTTTGTTTGGATTAATTTATATTTCTGTTTTTATTGGTGGATTTGGTATCTTTTAGGTACAAATCGAAAATTAGGTGTCCAGGAAGCAAAAATGATCAAATGGTAAGAAAAGAGTTGCAATTAAGAAAATAAAATCAAATTAGAAGAGAGAATCCCTCAACATCTTTGCCAGTGTCCACGAAGTCGAGCATAACTCTCTCATCCGGACTCCAAATCGATTGGTTCCGGTGGCATTAGAAAGCTATTTCAGTGGGCCACAATTCCCGTCTAACGTCAAAATTCCAAATTCGGACTCGAACATGGTCAAAATTGGATAACAAAAGCGATCATGAAAATACGTACTCCAATTCAAGGACGTGAATGCGCATCAAGAAACGTGCACAAAAACACTCGCTAGAAAAGATACGCACATGAGTAAAAGTTCAAAAGCATGCACAAAAGTACTCAAGCAATAGTGCATTCCCAAAAAGGATCATGAAAACACAAACTACAATCCTAGGACATTAATACAAATCAACAAACATGCACAAACACGCTCCCTCAAATGGACATGCACAAAAACGTACATGTAAAAAAACATGTGCAAAAGTGCATCCAAAACAACGTTCTTAAAAACACGAACTAAAATACTATGACTTTAATACGCATCAACAGACAACAGCAAAAACACTAGATAAAAAAAGATACAATGGAGTGTAGCAATAATACTCGACGTTTACGTTTACGTGGATTTTTGTTTGGATTAATTTATATTTCTGTTTTTATTGGTAGATTTGGTATCTTTTAGGTACAAATCGAAAATTAGGTGTCCAGGAAGCAAAAATGATCAAAGGGTAAGAAAATAGTTGCAATTAAGAAAATAAAATCAAATTAGAAGAGAGAATCCCTCAACATCTTCGGTAGTGTCCACGAAGTCGAGCATAACTCTCTCATCCGAACTCCAAATCGATTGGTTTCGGTGGCATTAGAAAGCTATTTCAGTGGGCTACAATTCCCGTCTAACGTCAAAATTCCAAATTCGGACTCGAACATGGTCAAAATTGGATAACAAAAGCGATCATGAAAATACGTACTACAATTCAAGAACGTGGATGCGCGTCAAGAAACGTGCACAAAAACACTCGCTGGAAAAGATACGCACATGAGTAAAAGTTCAAAAGCATGCACAAAAGTACTCAAGCAAAAGTGCATTCCCAAAAAGGATCATGAAAACACAAACTACAATCCTAGGACATTAATACAAATCAACAAACATGCACAAACACGCTCCCTCAAATGGACATGCACAAAAACGTACTTGTTAAAAAACATGCGCAAAAGTGCATCCAAAACAACGTTCTTAAAAACACGAACTACAATACAATGACTTTAATACGCATCAACAGACAACAGCAAAAACACTAGATAAAAAAAGATACAATGGAGTGTAGCAATAGTACTCGACGTTTACGTTTACGTGGATTTTTGTTTGGATTAATTTATATTTCTGTTTTTATTGGTGGATTTGGTATCTTTTAGGTACAAATCGAAAATTAGGTGTCCAGGAAGCAAAAATGATCAAAGGGTAAGAAACGAGTTGCAATTAAGAAAATAAAATCAAATTAGAAGAGAGAATCCCTCAACATCTTTGGTAGTGTCCACGAAGTCGAGCATAACTCTCTCATCCGGACTCCAAATCGACTGTTTCCGGTGGCATTAGAAAGCTATTTCAGTGGGCTACAATTCCCGTCTAACGTTAAAATTCCAAAGTCGGACTCGAACATGGTCAAAATTGGATAACAAAAGCGATCATGAAAATGCGTACTACACTTCAAGGACGTGAATGCGCATCAAGCAACGTGCACAAAAACACTCGGTAGAAAAGATACGCACATGAGTAAAAGTTCAAAAGCATGCACAAAAGTACTCAAGCAATAGTGCATTCCCAAAAAGGATCATGAAAACACAAACTACAATCCTAGGACATTAATACAAATCAACAAACATGCACAAACACGCTCCCTCAAATGGACATGCACAAAAACGTACATGTAAAAAAACATGCGCCAAAGTGCATCCAAAACAACATTCTTCAAAACACGAACTACAATACACTAACTTTAATACGCATCAACAGACAACATCAAAAACACTAGATAAAAAATATACAATGGAATGTAGCAATAATATCGACGTTTACGTTTACATGGATTTTTGTTTGGATTAATTTATATTTCTGTTTTTATTGGTGGATTTGGTATCTTTTAGTTACAAATCGAAAATTAGGTGTACATGAAGCAAAAATGATCAAAGTGTAAGAAAAGAGTTGCAATTAAGAAAATAAAATCAAATTAGAAGAGAGAATCCCTCAACATCTTTGGTAGTGTCCACGAAGTCGAGCATAACTCTCTCATCCGGACTCCAAATCGACTGGTTCCGGTGGCATTAGAAAGCTATTTCAGTGGGCTACAATTCCCGTCTAACGTTAAAATTCCAAATTCGGACTCGAACATGGTCAAAATTGGATAACAAAAGCGATCATGAAAATACGTACTACAATTCAAGGACGTGAATGCGCATCAAGAAACGTGCACAAAAACACTCGCTAGAAAAGATACGAACATGAGTAAAAGTTCAAAAGCATGCACAAAAGTACTCAAGCAATAGTGCATTCCCAAAAAGGATCATGAAAACACAAACTGCTATCCTAGGACATTAATACAAATCAACAAACATGCACAAACACGCTCCCTCAAATGGACATGCACAAAAACGTACATGTAAAAAAACATGCGCAAAAGTGCATCCGAAACAACGTTCTTAAAAACACGAACTACAGTACAATGACTTTAATACGCATCAACAGACAACAGCAAAAACACTAGATAAAAAAGATAAAATGGAGTGTAGCAATAATACTCGACGTTTACGTTTACGTGGATTTTTGTTTGGATTAATTTATATTTCTGTTTTTATTGGTGGATTTGGTATCTTTTAGGTACAAATCGAAAATTAGGTGTACAGGAAGCAAAAATGATCAAAGTGTAAGAAAAGAGTTGCAATTAAGAAAATAAAATCAAATTAGAAGAGAGAATCCCTCAACATCTTCGGTAGTGTCCACGAAGTCGAGCATAACTCTCTCATCCGGACTCCAAATCGACTGGTTCCGGTGGCATTAGAAAGATATTTCAGTGGGCCATATTTCACGTCTAACGTCAAAATTCCAAATTCGGACTCGAACATGGTCAAAATTGGATAACAAAAGCGATCATGAAAATACGTACTACAATTCAAGGACGTGAATGCGCATCATGAAACGTGCACAAAAACACTCACTAGAAAAGATACGCACATGAGTAAAACTTCAAAAGCATGCACAAAAGTACTCAAGCAAAAGTGCTTTCCCAAAAAGGATCATGAAAACACAAACTACAATCCTAGGACATTAATACAAATCAACAAACATGCACAAACACGCTCCCTCAAATGGACATGCACAAAAACGTACATGTTAAAAAACATGCGCAAAACTGCATCCGCTGCAACGTTCTTAAAAAGACGAACTACAGTACTATGACTTTAATACGCATCAACAGACAACAGCAAAAACACTAGATAAAAAAAGATACAATGGAGTGTAGCAATAATACTCGACATTTACGTGTACGTGGATTTTTGTTTGGATTAATTTATAGTTCTGTTGTTATTGGTGGATTTGGTATCTTTTAGGTACAAATCGAATATTAGGTGTCCACGCAGCAAAAATGATCAAAGGGGAAGAAAAGAGTTGCAATTAAGAAAATAAAATCAAATTAGAAAAGAGAATTCCTCAACATCTTTGATAGTGTCCACGAAGTCGAGCATAACTCTCTCATCCGGACTCCAAATCGACTGGTTCTGGTGGCACGAGAAAGCTATTTCAGTGGGCTACAATTCCCGTCTAACGTAAAAATTCCATATTCGGACTCGAACATGGTCAAAATTGGATTACAAAAGCGACCATGAAAATACGTACTACAATTCAAGGACGTGGATGCGCATCAAGAAACGTGCACAAAAACACTCGCTAGAAAAGATACGCACATGAGTAAAAGTTCAAAAGCATGCACAAAAGTACTCAAGCAAATGTGCATTCCCAAAAAGGATCATGAAAACACAAACTACAATCCTAGGACATTAATACAAATCAACAAACATGCACAAACACGCTCCCTCAAATGGACATGCACAAAAACGTACATGTAAAAAAACATGCGCAAAAGTGCATCCGCAGCAACGTTCTTAAAAAGACGAACTCCAGTACTATGACTTTAATACGCATCAACAGACAACAGCAAAAACACTGGATAAAAAAAGATACAATGGAGTGTAGCAATAATACTCGACGTTTACGTTTACGTGGATTTTTGTTCGGATTAATTTATATTTCTGTTTTTATTGGTGGATTTGGTATCTTATAGTACAAATCGAAAATTAGGTGTCCAGGAAGCAAAAATGATCAAAGGGTAAGAAAAGAGTTGCAATTAAGAACATAAAATCAAATTAGAAGAGAGAATCCCTCAACACCTTCGGTAGTGTCCACGAAGTCGAGCATAACTCTCTCATCCGGACTCCAAATCGATTGGTTCCGGTGGCATTAGAAAGCTATTTCAGTGGGCTACAATTCCCGTCTAACGTCAAAATTCCAAATTCGGACTCGAACATGGTCAAAATTGGCAAACAAAAGTGATCATGAAAATACGTACTACAATTCAAAGACGTGGATGCGCATCAAGAAACGTGCACAGAAACACTCGCTAGAAAAGATACGCACATGAGTTAAAGTTCAAAAGCATGCACAAAAGTACTCAAGCAAAAGTACATTCCCAAAAAAGATCATGAAAACACAAACTACAATCCTAGGACATTAATACAAATCAACAAACATGCACAAACACGCTCCCTCAAATGGACATGCACAAAAACGTACTTGTTAAAAAACATGCGCAAAAGTGCATCCGCAGCAACGTTCTTAAAAACACGAACTACAGTTCTATGACTTTAATACGCATCAACAGACAACAGCAAAAACACTAGATAAAAGAAGATACAATGGAGAGTAGCAATAATACTCGACGTTTACGTTTACGTGGATTTTTGTTTGGATTAATTTATATTTCTGTTTTTATTGGTGGATTTGGTATCTTTTAGGTACAAATCGAAAATTAGGTGTCCAGGAAGCAAAAATGATCAAAGGGTAAGAAAAGAGTTGCAATTAAGAAAATAAAATCAAATTAGAAGAGAGAATCCCTCAACATCTTTGCCAGTGTCCACGAAGTCGAGCATAACTCTCTCATCCGGACTCCAAATCGACTGGTTCCGGTGGCATTAGAAAGCTATTTCAGTGGGCTACAATTCCCATCTAACGTCATTCCAAATTCGGACTCGAACATGGTCAAAATTGGCAAACAAAAGCGATCATGAAAATACGTACTACAATTCAAGGACGTGAATGCGCATCAAGAAACGTGCACAAAAACACTCGCTAGAAACGATACGCACATGAGTAAAAGTTCAAAAGCATGCACAAAAGTACTCAAGCAAAAGTGCATTCCCAAAAAGGATCATGAAAACACAAACTACAATCCTAGGTCATTAATACAAATCAACAAACATGCACAAACACGCTCCCTCAAATGGACATGCACAAAAACGTACATGTAAAAAAACATGCGCAAAAGTGCATCCAAAACAACGTTCTTAAAAACACGAACTACAGTACTATGACTTTAATACGCATCAACAGACAACAGCAAAAACACTAGATAAAAAAAGATACAATGGAGTGTAGCAATAATACTCGACGTTTACGTTTACGTGGATTTTTGTTTGGATTAATTTATATTTCTGTTTTTATTGGCAGATTTGGTATCTTTTAGGTA
The DNA here is from genome assembly GCF_000504015.1 of Erythranthe guttata. The sequence goes on from NW_012194006.1 coordinate 120,160, forward strand.
CAAATCGAAAATCAGGTGTCCAGGAAGCAAAAATGATCAAAGGGTAAAAAAATAGTTGCAATTAAGAAAATAAAATCAAATTAGAAGAGAGAATCCCTCAACATCTTCGGTAGTGTCCACGAAGTCGAGCATAACTCTCTCATCCGAACTCCAAATCGATTGGTTTCGGTGGCATTAGAAAGCTATTTCAGTGAGCTACATTCCCGTCTAACGTCAAAATTCCAAATTCCGACTCGAACATGGTCAAAATTGGATAACAAAAGCGATCATGAAAATACGTACTACAATTCAAGGACGTGGATGCGCGTCAAGAAACGTGCACAAAAACACTCGCTGGAAAAGATACGCACATGAGTAAAAGTTCAAAAGCATGCACAAAAGTACTCAAGCAAAAGTGCATTCCCAAAAAGGATCATGAAAACACAAACTACAATCCTAGGACATTAATACAAATCAACAAACATGCACAAACACGCTCCCTCAAATGGACATGCACAAAAACGTACTTGTCAAAAAACATGCGCAAAAGTGCATCCAAAACAACGTTCTTAAAAACACGAACTACAATACAATGACTTTAATACGCATCAACAGACAACAGCAAAAACACTAGATAAAAAAAGATACAATGGAGTGTAGCAATAATACTCGGCGTTTACGTTTACGTGGATTTTTGTTTGGATTAATTTATATTTCTGTTTTTATTGGTGGATTTGGTATCTTTTAGGTACAAATCGAAAATTAGGTGTCCAGGAAGCAAAAATGATCAAAGGGTAAGAAAAGAGTTGCAATTAAGAATATAAAATCTAATTAGAAGAGAGAATCCCTCAACATCTTTGGTAGTGTCCACGAAGTCGAGCATAACCCTCTCATCCGGACTCCAAATCGACTGGTTCCGGTGGCATTAGAAAGCTATTTCACTGGGCTACAATTCCCGTCTAACGTCAAAATTCCAAATTAGGACTCGAACATGGTCAAAATTGGATAACAAATGCGATCATGAAAATACGTACTCCAATTCAAGGACGTGAATGCGCATCAAGAAACGTGCACAAAAACACTCGCTAGAAAAGATACGAACATGAGTAAAAGTTCAAAAGCATGCACAAAAGTACTCAAGCAATAGTGCATTCCCAAAAAGGATCATGAAAACACAAACTACAATCCTAGGACATGAATACAAATCAACAAACATGCACAAACACGCTCCCTCAAATGGACATGCACAAAAACGTACATGTAAAAAACAAGTGCAAAAGTGCATCCGAAACAACGTTCTTAA
>NW_012194010.1:0-23373 GCF_000504015.1 Erythranthe guttata
CTCTTGTCAGCTTAAAAGGTTAAATAGTGTATAATGTTATTAAAGGATGTGTCAAACAGTAAGATAATTGATTAAAAAACTCAATAAAAATTCAAAAAAAGTTATTTACCAAGCCTCTCTTTATTTCGTCCCAAAATCCTTGGTCAGATTTTAACTCATTTATCTCCTCTCTTCCACTCACATCTTTAAGTTCATCAGTTGATGAAGAGGATAAATATAGAGAAAGTATATCATAAGCATCTCTTCTCTCCAATGACCCCAGAGAAAATAATAACTTACAACATTTCCATATTTTCATAAAAAATTCCTTCCTGTAAAACCAGCAAAAATATCAGTATAAACAGGACTAAGAGACTGACAATACTGACGATTTGCAAAGCTGGTATTATGGTCTTGCTAATACAAACTTATATACCTGGTCAATACACGAGGCGTCCCAGGAGCTGCAACTTGGAAGCTATGATTATGTGCAAATGATTTAAATATAAATGGAAGAAGAAATCTGATCGCCGAAGATCGATGCTCAAAACTTTGAGAAAGCATTTGAAGACTCAGATTACAAAGGTCCCATAGCATATTCCCAGCAAACAAAATTGCTTGGGACCCATTTGTTGAGGTTGACCCAGAAACAATTCCTTCGTGTTTATTCCGAAGAGCAGCATCCAGAGTCAAAGTTAATGTATTACAAGACATAGATAATGGAAAATCATATGAGTTAGAAACTGAAAAATCTGTAGGTATATACTTTTCAGTCAATTTGCGGCGAGAATTATCGAAAGATTTTGAGCTCAAATCCTTGTCAATGGAACGCTCAAAAATAGTATGGCCGCTCCAGTTATATATTGCCAACTCTGCACTTTTAAATACTCCCATTGATTGGCCAATTGATCTTAACATGAGAGGCACCACCGTTTCTTCAAGAACCTCCCAGCTGTCTGTTCCGATTATAACATCAAGGAACAAACTTGTAACCTAAATCGAGAATAGGATAATATGAATGATGAATCTGCTATGGACAAAATTTTGCATGTTCGATGCGAAGAGTATATACTGAATGCTTTACCTCATTAAATAGCTCGTAGTCATATGTATGTGTTAACTTCAATAAAGGAATCCACACTTTCCAAACAAACGTATGCATGTGATGAGTACCTACAGGAAAGAAAAAGAAAATCTGGTAAACAATTAACAAAAGCAACAGCCCTAGTTATCTAATCTCAGCTGACAAACTAATGTTCTTTATCTCAGTCCTCAGGAACCTTTTGACACACTTCATCATAACCAGTTTTTGCAATTCCATGTCCAACTTAGAACTACAATTTGAATGCCATTCGTTAACAATTATTAGCATTGAACCTCACGAGAATATTTCAACCATCACCGAAGTTTGGTTAAAGATTACAGCATTTCCAATTACAGATAACCAAAAAAATAAATTAAACATTCTGGAAGAGAAGTGGACACTGTTTTAGATGGCAGTATAAACTCACCAGACTTCTTTAGGAAGTGAGAAAGGGCGGCAACATAGGTCAAAACACAGTTACGCCACTCACTCTCCACCATTTCACTTTCTTGTTCAATAACCTGCAAAATAACATAATCCTGGTCACTCGAAATGTTTTCCTTATTAGTCTAAGTCGTTACTTTTACCATTTAAAAATAAAATTAAATAACTAACAGAAAAGTATATACGAAAAAGAGTTTTAAAATATTACCCAGATGATGTACCAAGATTGCGCTCAAGTTCAGGCTATTCAGATTTGAATAGGGGTTTTAGGACAAAGATTTTGAATGCTCTAAATATTATAGGTTTTTAAATCCACTATAATAATGGGGAAAAAAGGCTCAAAGTTGGTGCTAAAAAATAATTCAAAATCCCTTTTAACTTGGAACTACCACACAAGCCTAATAGGTTTGAAATTATGAAATTGAAATAATTAACTCCCAAGTCCTTCAATTCATGGAAGAGTGGGGGGGTTTAACTTTTGGTTGTTCATAGATAGTTAAAGCAAATGGGGCTCAAATTAACTTTCTGCTTAACTTCTATCACGTTTGTTTCGTATAACAATTTACAACTAATAAATGAAAACAAAAATGGGGTATTTGAATGTATGAACAATCGTATATACAGACCTTAATGAGATTGGGAAATTCATTGGCAAGGTCAGAGAAAAGTGAAGATGGAGATACGGCGGTGGCAGCGAGTATACAATCCATCATAGCCGGAATCGCAGCCGGAGGTACCCGCCGGAAACTGCTCCAGATTGATGCAACGATAGTCTCCATGGAAGACTAGTAGTCTTCTACGGTTGCCCGAAATTCACAACGCGCTTAAACCCTACAAGAAAAATAAGCTTAAGGTTTAGGGGATGTACGGTGCATTCCTAGTGGGGATTTTTACTTCCACAATTTTCATTTAATTTTTGGGGTTATATGACAAACACCCGTCAATGAATTTTGACTTCTTAATAAATCCGTGTTTTTTAATTGATTTTTGTTATAAGTCCAATTGACTGAAATTATCCAAAATGCCCCTATTTAATATTATTGAAAATTGCCATATTATATTATTTTTGATAAATCCATTATATTTTTTGTAGATATGCAAACCCCCTATTTTCTCCCCACACCATCCCCAATTATCTCCTATCGGCATTTATAATTAAGTTTTATCAATTTTTTTTAAAATGGTTTTTTATATCAATTTAAAACAAAAATTGGTTTTTTTTTAATTTCACTTTTTTAAATAGTTCATATTTTAAAAAAAATTGAAATCCACTACATACTCATCGAAAACCACTAAATTTGTCGGAAACCACTATAAAATTAAAGTAAAAATTACTATAAAATAAGCATAATCCACATTAATATTAAGGTAATCTCACTCTGTAATTAATAAAAGTAGTTCTGTAATTAATGAAAATCACTAGATAATTAACAAATTTCATTACTAAAATTCACTAAAAACTTATCAATTAACAAAAACCACTATGTAAATAATTAAAATCACTCTGTTATTAACGAAAACCACTGTATAATTAACGAATTCCATTACGAAAATTCACTCTGTAATTAATGAAAATCATTCTATAATTAATGAAATCACAATGTGCATGTAATTAATTCCACTATGTATAACCAAACATGTTCATACATCTACGATTCTCTCGAGATAACTCCTATTGAGATGTTTTCGAAACCACTATGAAAACCACTCTGTATATTTTCGAAAACCACTATGAAATTAAAGTAATGCACATGAACTTAATGTAATCCATTACAAACTTATCGAAATCTACGTAATTCACAACAAATTAAAGTAATCGACTAAAAACACAACAAAAAGTTAACAGAAAAAAAAAACGAAATTCCTATTCCTGAACCCTAAATCGTCATCCTTCTCCCATGGCCACCGACACCTCCCCAAAATTCCAGAAAACAAAAGCTCATGCATATAATAATAAAAAATAAAAAAAAATTGGTTTGACAGTTATCTCCAATAATTGTGATGTTTTTCCTCAAAGATCCAATCGAAATTCGTACGAACTGTCAACCACTCAAGAAGGTAAAGCCTCTTCTGCCCCTTTTTCATATGTTTTAGTTAAAGTTTAAAGATTAAAGCTTTTTCCGATGTTTTTTGCTGTTCATCATGCGGCAAAAAGATCCTTTTGTTTTTGTTAGTAAACTAATTCCTTAATTTAATTAATTTGCTGGTATGGTTATTCATTATTATCTGTTCTTCTTCGATTTGGGATGCATGTGTTGTTACGATATAATAGGAAAAAATATTACAATCTTTTTTAATTTTTTTTTTAATTTCCAATCATAAAACATACGTTGCTTTTAAGTTAGGGGTATAATAGTGATAATTTATTATTTTTTATTATTTAATGCTGAAATGGATTTATCCCAAAAAGTTCTAAAAAAATTGGACCTATTGTAATTAGACTTATGTAATGGGGGCTTTTGACAAATAATCCCTTAATTTTTTTAAGGCTGCGGCTATATGCAAGACTAATTCCACTTGTGCAAGACCAAATTAAAATTTTCAATGTATAAATACTATAATATCCTTACTTATTAAAAAAATAGAAAATTCCAAATGTGCAAGACCAAAAATTCAAAAACACAAAAAACCCTATACAAGACCACAAAACCACAAGACAAACTCTCATCTTCTCCATCTTCCAAAACCCACAAGACCTTTCTCCTTCCTCCTCCATAAACCCACAAAACCTAGATATTCAAAATCATCAAAACTCAACAAATCTTACAAAGATGGCAAGTATGGAGTCAGAAGACATCAAAATAGAAGATTATACGATGGAAGAACCCAAGAAGCTATGCATTTATCGGTTTTTTTAGCTAGAATATCGATTTTCCAAAAAAAAATCCCGCACGAACGAATTCGACATGTACAGGTCGAATTTTACAGGTAAAATTCGACATTTGAATTTGTACTATAAATTCGACATGTCAATGTCGATTTTTACCTATTCAATTCGACGCTTAAGTGTTGATTTGTAGCATAGTTTTTCGACACCTTGGTGTCGATTTTTACCAGTTTCAAATTTAATTTGTTTTTCCTCTTTTTTTGGGCAAATTTAGGTCACCCATGATTGTGCGTGGCAGGGCTGGCGGCGGCGGCGATCGGCGGCGGAGCTTGAGCGGCGGAAAAGGTAGGCGTAGGTAGGGTTTAGGGGGGGCTGTTTGTTTTTTTAATTCACGCTTCTATGTTTTTTTTTTTTTTTTTTTTCCTCATTATTTGTATTTGGTCTTGCATGAGAGAAAAAAACCAATTTAATTTATGGGCATATTTGTCATTCCATCATAATAAAATAGAATCTTTTAGAATCTTTTTTTAATTTGGTCTTGCACAAGTGGAATGAGTATTGCATATAGCCCGCAGCCTTTTTTTTAAATGTAACCTTTTTTGTGTAAACCGGTAAGAGCATCTCCAACCGGTTTCACCATTTTTTCACCAAATCCTATTTATGGTGGTGAAAAAATGGGTTCATCTCCCACCGGTAGCACACCATTTTACTCTTCCACCATTTTTAGTGGAAAAATAGTGGTTTTGATCTCCAATGGGTATCACCAAAATTTAGACCAAATATTAAAATAATAATATTTCACCATTTCACTACTTATAGGAAATGGAATTTGGTTTGGTCTCCAATGGCATTTCACCATATATACCCCAAAACTATAAATCTAATGTTAATCGTAATTTTATAATATTTTATTTCCTAAATATTAATTATAGAACCAATGCTAAGTAATAAATTTTCTCAACTAAATAATTTAAAAATTATGTTATTAATCTTAAAAAATTATCTAAACATGAAATAACATTAACTCAAATTATTTTAAATATAATAAAATCATACATAAACAATAATCTCATAAATTATTGCATAAATAAAATATTACAACATAAATCAATTTGAAATCATAAAAAAAAAAAGCCATTCACCATTATTATCATCATCATCACCATCATAATCTTCAACATCACCGATTTGAGCACGTTTATCCCACAAGTGTGCTACCAGTCTCCTTCTTAATTCATTGTGTTTTCCTTGATTTATCAGATTTCGATGTCGACCAAGAAAACTAACATATGCCGTATTATTAAAATCTCTCAAAAGCTCAACAGGCGAGATAGAGGACGAACTTTTATAGTCAAGGTTTGTGGGAAATTGAGTATCATCAAAAATATAAGCGTTTCTATATCCACTGCGTTCTTCCTCAACTATCGTATTAGTTAAATAAAGAAATGAACTAATAAACATTGATACCAACAAAATAAACAAATTAATTAAAAATAAGCATATTTATATTTTTAGAGTTAATGTTTTGTTAATAATAACAAATGTATTTATATTTTAAAAACTAATTCAATAATTAATACCAATGTATTTACGATAAATATGCTAATAAGTTGGTAATCGGGTGCAATTAGTTAAAATCGTCATTTTATATGGTACTTAATAAAATGGTGTTAATTACGGCAAATCCTACTTTCACCTCTATATTTGGTAGGAAAAATAGGATTTGGTGGAAAAAATAAGAAAATGGTGGACCAGTGGGAGATGAAAATTTCTTCACCAAAAAATTTGGTGGAAAAATAGGATTTGGGTATTTGGTGATATGGGGGTTGACCACGGTTGGAGACTAAAACCAAATCTCTATAATTTTAGGTGTAATGGTGATATAGGAATTTTGAGTGGGAGGCTAAAAACACCTAAATTAGATGAAAAAATGGTGTTATGGTGTCCGGTTGGAGATGATCTAATGCAATCGTGTGCGATGCATTATTGGCAACGAATATTTGCAAGACGAAAATTACTAAGTGCAAGACCTTACTTCATGCAAGACCAAAATATAAATAAATTTACTAAGATCAAGACTGGAAATTACAAATATAACCCCAATAATAATTTAGATATTATTAATTTAAATTAAGCTAATTGCTATTGCAGGACAAAAAAAAAAAAAAAGGAATAAAAAGAAAAGGAAAAACGAGAGGGAACTCACTCCACCAACAAAACACCAGCATCTTCTTCTTCACCCTCATTTTACACACTTTTTTTCACAAAAAAATCTTCCATATTCTCCAAAACACTTATCACACAAATCCCTCAAATCTTACTAAAACTTGAAAAGAAGGACATTATGGATACACAAGACATAAATATGGAGGATTCTAAGGCCGAATAACACAAAGAGGTGAGAAATATTGTACTTTGTGATCGTTTTTCTTGTTTTTCGCACCTCATTTCACGTACAAAAATTTCGACGTGTACAGGTCGAAATATGCGCCTAATATCGACACAGTAGTGTCGAAAATTTCAACATAATTCGATACTCTTTAACTGTCGAATTATATTGAAATTTTCGACATCATGGTGTCGATATTAGATGCATATTTCGACACTGGTGTGTCGATTTTTCAATGTTACAATTGTGTAACCAATTTTCCGGTTTTTCTTGCAGAGTTTTGTACCTAGCGCGTGTAGTGGAGCTAATGCATGTAGGGAATTAGCTTTGGATTATTCACATGAATTTACCACCTATGAGGAGTTTGCAACAAGGGACAATTTAGTCACATGGGTGCGCGAAGTTGGTATGCGACTAGGAATGATAATGACAGTAAAGTCTTCAAACCCGGGAAAAAATAGACGTAGAAGGCCCTACGTGGTACTTGTATGCGAGCGTGCGGGAGTGTATCGTGGCAAAAAGGTACACGGTCAAGACGACAAAGGAAAGGGAAAAAGGCAAACAGGGTCAAAGAAATGTGAGTGTCCGTTTGAGTTGAAGGGCCAAAAAATGGGCATGGATGATGAAGAAGTTGGGTGGGTGTTGACAGTTGAATGTGGTAGTCACTGTTGGGGATCGTGCATGTATACGCAGCGGAATTTAAAATTTTTATATCGAACTAGTTTCGATTACATGCATAAACTAATCACATAGTCAACGTACCTTAACGCATCCGCCATACATATGGTAATTATCGATTTAATTGAAAAACGCGTAAAATCGAAAATTACGAAACATGCTTATACTTCATTTCACAAAATCGAAACATGTAATCACGTATTACTCATGCTCGCAAATTAATAATCATACAAACATGTTCGAATCGAATTACGAAAGTTCCGATTTAATTACCTCTTGTAGCGTGCGATTTCGACGAATCGAAATCCTAGAACGAGTCACGTACAAGCTGCTAATGACCAATCCACGGGGCTGCAATTCACGGCTGGAACAAGCTGATCCAGCAAGCAACGAGCGGCGACGAACGGCAGCAGCAGCGGCGGCGCGTGGCAGCGGCAGCGACGGCGCGTGAGCGGCGGTGCGGCGCGTGCGGCGGTGTGTGGATTCGTCGGGGCAGCAGCTCCTCTCCAATTAGGTTTCACCTCGTATTTTCGACCCACTCGAACTACAGCACTAGATGTAAACGAGTTAGATAACAACACGAATATAACGAAGGAAAAAGAGGAGAAAAACCGGCGGTTTTCCGGCGGTGGTCGGCGGTGGCGCGGCGGGGCAGCAACGGCCGAAGGGGGCTGAGCGGCTAGGGTTTTGGTTGCTGAAAATCTGATCTCAAAACTCCTTTTGAGGTCTATTTATACTTAGGGTTTTCAACCCTAGTGGGCTTAAGTCATTGGGCTTGACCCACTGATGCATTAAGCTCATTCCCTCGTCGGCCTCGTTTCTAATAAACGATCGTCCACAAAATTATAACAAAATTATATTTGTGACGAGCTCAAAGTCCTCGTCGATACGAGTGCCTCTTCGAAATTTCCAATTTCCAAAATTAGAAACTTCCACTTCAGTGGACTTGCTAAATCGGGAAACTTCCCAATTTAGAAAGTTCACTAAATTCCGCATGTCTCTCTTTCTCTACGTTTATTCCAATTCGCAATTCACAATTACGAATCTTGGATTCAATCATATCGACATCCAATCGTTCAAAGATTAACACATTAATCTATGCTTGTTGTTATCAAGGATCTATATTACACGAGAAGTGTGACCCTCAATGGTTCAGGTGTATGCTAGCTGTGGGCTCACAACTCTTTGTGATTCGAACAACACATTGTTCTTATACGAACTCCTCCCAAGAGTCCCGATTAGAGTAAAACTCATTTTACCTAATCCCGATCAAATCGGTGCCCAACGAATCAAGATTGGCGTCTAGCAACTACGCATCATGATTCCCTAGATACAAGTGAAGTGCCTGCAAGAACCTTATGATATAGTTAGCGTACAGTACGATCCCTTCGTAGCACATGTCCCGATTGAACTAGAGGCATTGGTTCACCGAGACCTCTTATAAAGTTCAATAACCGTGCGAACGTTCTAGGTATTATAAATCCGTTCGTGTGCGACTTAGGGAAACACATTTCCCTAATCACTCCACTATCAACTCTAGCCAGAGATTCCATGGATTATAAACCGTCAGAACACACAGGACATCCATGACTACTCAAGCGCTCGAATCCCCTACTACAATGCACAGACTTCACACTAGATTTCGGATTGCACGAACGTTGGCCCTTGGAGTGGTCCGCGGTGGGACTCAGGGACAGGTCACGATACAATCGGTCCTCTAGTGAAGTCACGGTGATGTCTGGGTCTTAAGGACTAATGGTGTACAACTATATCTTAGAAACCTATTACTCGATGAATGAGAACCACTTATAGATTTCTAGGGCGAGGGAGTTCAGTGAACTCATCTAGTATGAGCACCCACTCAAGTATGCCGATGTCACAACACCGAGGACTGATGAGACGCAGTACACATACACTAAGTGCTAGTCTCAAAAGGGAAAGGCCGGTATCCTCATTATTGGCGTAACCCATCGACTAGGAACAAGGTTTAACAGTTACATTACATTGCTGAGTTATCTCACAATTCTACTAGATCAACTCACATTAATAGAGTAACTCGTTAGGACTATATCTATGCTGCTTGCATGGGATAAGAGATATAGAATGCCAAATGAAATGTTTTATTATTACGAACGAAAAACGATTGTTTTATTACAAAGAAAAGAGAAAGACCACAGCCACAAGTTGGCTTGCCGGTCACCTACTCTAACAATCTCCCACTTGACCTAAAGCCAACTACTCATAAATCTAAGTCCCATCGACTCTCGATGTTTCTCGTGGACTGATCCTGACAATGGCTTGGTGAAGGGATCTGCAATATTGTCCTCCGAGGTGACTCTGTCTAGCTTGACTTCACCTCTCTCTATGATCTCTCGGATCACATGGTATTTTCTCAACACGTGCTTCGACTTCTGATGAGCTCTTGGTTCCATAGCTTGCGCTACGGCTCCGTTGTTATCGCAGTACAGCCGTACTGGATCGCTAGCGTTCGGAAATACACCCAACTCTTGGATGAATTTCCTAATCCATGACCCATCCTTTGAAGCATCTGATGCTGCAATATATTCAGCCTCGGTGGTGGAATCAGCCGCCGTGCCTTGTTTTGAACTCTTCCAACTAGGGGTGTAAACGAGCCGAGCCGACTCGTGAGCTCGAAGAGCCGGCTCGTAAAAAGCTCGAACTCGAACTCGAGATTTTCGAGCTCGAGCTCGAGCTCGCGAGCTCGAGCTTTCTGATGAGCCGAGCTCGAGCCGGTTTTCAGTTGTTCATGAGCTCGCGAGCCGGCTCGCGAGCCGGATTTATTATTATTTTTTTTATTTTTTATATGTTATTTTTATTTAAATAATGTATAATAATGTAAAATATTATAGAAATAAATACAAATATTAAAAATATATATAATTACAATTTAGTTTTTATTTTTTATTTTTTTAAATAATTTTTAATAATAAAATAATAATTAAAAAAATATTTAAAAAAAAAAAAAAAAAAAGACAATGGGCTCGAGCTCGAGCTCGAGCTCGACACAACTGACACGAGCTCGAGCTCAAGCCAAAAAAAGAGGAGCTCGCGAGCTCGAGCTCGAGCTCGAGCTCAACAAAATAAACTCGAGCTCGAGCTCGAGCCAGCCAAAAGAGGCGAGCTCGGCTCGAGCTCGGCTCGTTTACACCCCTACTTCCAACACACGGCACCTCCGTTGACTTTGAATATATACCCCGAGTTTGACTTCGAGTCATCCACGTCCGATTGAAAACTAGAATCCGTGAAGCCTTCTATTTTCAACTCGGTATCCCCATAGACCAAAAACAAATCTCGAGTTCTTCGCAAGTACTTGAGAATGTCTTTCACAGCCTTCCAATGGGCTGGGCCGGGGTCGGACTAATATCTGCTTGTGACGCTCACAGCATACGCAATATCAGGTCGTGTACATAGCATGCCATACATTATGCTTCCTATAGCGGATGCATAAGGTGTCCTTTTCATCTCCTCGATTTCCATTTGCGTTTGTGGATGCATGGATTTCGAGAGACGAACCCCATGGGACATTGGCAAGAATCCCTTCTTGGATTCTTCCATGCTAAACTGTTTAAGAACGGTGTCTATGTACATGGATTGGGACAAGCCAAGCAATCTCCTCGATCTATCTCTATAGATCCGTATTCCCAATACGTAGGATGCTTCTCCCAAATCCTTCATCGAGAAACGTGTGGATAACCATACTTTAGTCGACTGCAACATCCCTACATCATTCCCAATGAGTAGTATGTCATCAACATAAAGTACAAGGAAAGTCACTGCACTCCCACTAACCTTCTTGTAGACACAAGGTTCCTCCGGGTTTTTCACAAATTCAAACTCTTTGATAGTTGTGTCGAACCTTTTGTTCCAACTACGGGATGCTTGTTTCAATCCATAAATGGATCGCTGGAGTTTGCAAACCTTTTGCTCATCTCCAGAAGATATGAAGCCTTCCGGCTGCGCCATGTAAATTTCTTCCTCAATGTCCCCATTAAGGAAAGCGGTCTTCACATCCATTTGCCATATCTCGTAGTCATACCACGCAGAGATGGCCAGCAAAATCCTAATGAACTTAAGCATAGCAACTGGAGAGAAGGTTTCCTCATAGTCAACTCCTTGCTTTTGAGTATAACCCTTCGCTACCAATCTAGCCTTGTAGGTCGATACCTTTCCATCTACTCCAATTTTCTTCTTATAGATCCACTTGCAGCCTATGGGAACAATTCCCTCGGGTGGATCTACCAAGGTCCATACCTTGTTGGAGTACATAGAGTCCATTTCGGATTTCATGGCATTAAGCCAATGTCCCTTGTCTGTATCCGATACAGCTTCGTTGAAAGTTCTAGGATCACATCCTTGGTCAACTTCATCAACGAGGAATAACCTATCGGGCGCTCTCCGAACTCTTTCGGATCTACGCAGTGACGGTTCAGGAGGTATATTAGTGGTTTGTTGAATTGGTTCATTATCTGATTGTTGTGCTTGAACTTCAGATTGTGGTTCTCGAACTTCTTCGAGATCAACTACACTGCCCTTTCTATCCGATAGAAATTCCTTCTCAAGGAACACGGCATTTCTCGAGACGAACACCTTTGCCTCGGAAACATAGTAGAATTCGTATCCCATGGAACCATCGGGATACCCCACAAAATAGCATAGGTCGGATTTTCTATCCAACTTATCTCCCACTAGCCGCTTCACGTAAGCGGGACAACCCCATATCCTAATATGTTTAAACGTGGGTTTCTTGGAGTGCCAAAGTTCATAAGGTGTGGAGTTAACTGCTTTGGTATTAACCCTATTCAGCAAATACACGGCAGTTAGGAGTGCATGACCCCACAGGTATGCCGGTAGCTCGGTGAACCCCATCATAGATCGAACCATGTCTAACAGTGTTCGATTCCGACGTTCGGAAACTCCATTAAGTTGAGGAGTTCCAGGAGGAGTCCATTGAGACAGAATCTCATTCTCTTTAAGATAGTCTATAAACTCAGTACTTAAGTATTCGCCACCACGATCGGATCGTAGTTTCTTAATACGTCTACCGAGTTGGTTTTCTACTTGGTGTCTAAAATCTTTGAACTTTTCAAAAGTTTCAGACTTATACTTCATTAAGTACACGAAACCATACGTAGAATAATCATCGGTAAAGGTAACGAAGTAGTTAAAACCACCCCTAGCACTAACGCTTAGTGGACCACACACGTCTGAATGGATCAAATCCAAAAGACCCTCGGCCCGTTCCATCTTCCCTTTGAAGGGAGTCTTGGTCATTTTTCCTTTAAGGCAGGATACACAAGTTTGAAGTGATTTAACGTCCTCCAAGGAGAACATTCCTTCACTAAAAAACTTGTTCATCCTTCTCAAGGAAATGTGACCTAGTCGAGCGTGCCAAAGTTGTGCGGGGTTAAGACTTATATCTTTTCGTTTTGCTGATATAACGTTAATAGGTATTTCACTTGGATTCAGTTCATATAAGTTGTTTATAAGTTGTCCCTTACAAATCATATTTTGTTCCTTTTGTATAATGCAAATCGAATTTCCAAAAACAAAAGTAAAACCTTCATTATCCAAAACAGGAATAGAAATAAGGTTTCGAATAAGTGACGGAACAAATAAACAATTGTTCAAAACAATGGAAAAACTAGAATCCAAAACAGAAAGATAAATTGTCCCAATGGCTTCAGCAGCAACCCTTGCTCCGTTGCCCATTCTTAGGTAGGTCTCACCCACATTAAGCTTCCTACTTCTTGTCATGAGCTGCAAATCATTACAAAGATGTGAGCCACAACCAGTATCCAATACCCAAGCAGAAGATTTAACGGACAAGTTAACTTCAACTAAATACGTACCCTTTTCAGAACGTTTCTGATCGAGGTAAGCCTTGCAGTTGCGTCGCCAATGGCCCTTCTTTCCACAATGATGGCAAGCGTCATCAACTTGCTTGGTGACCTTGTCATTCTTCACTCCGCTCGACTCGCCCTTCTCAAGTTTCTTGCTCGGGCCGAAACTCCTTTCTTTCCTTTTCTTCTGGAAAGAACCTTTCTTCACAGAAGGAGCAACTAGGAGAACAGATTTCTCCTTCTTGATTGTGGACTCATAGCTGACCAACATGTTCAACAACTCATCCAATGGTGGATCGAGCTTGTTCATGTTGAAGTTCACTATGAACGATTCATAAGAACTAGGAAGGGACAGTAGGATCAAATCCACCGAGAGCTCGGCCGGGAGGGTGACATCGAGGCTCACCAGCTTCTCAAGGAGAGTGATCATCTTGAGACCGTGCTCGTGGACCGAAGCCCCTTCACGCAGCCTCATGGTGATCAACTCCTTGGTAGCTGAGTACCTCGATGCTCTAGTATTCTCACTGTACATGCTTTCAAGATGATGCTTGATATCATAAGCATGCACGTGAGACTCATACTTCCTCGCGAGCTCTGGCACCATGGATGCTAGCATGTAGCACCTCGCATGGAGGTCGTCCTTCTTCCATGCCTCGAAAGTGGCAGTCTCGTCAGCAGTAGCAGTCGCAGGAAGAGCAGCGGGGGGACGTTCATTGAGCACATAGAGACGCTCCTCGACTTGGAGCACAAGTTTCAGATTGCGAAGCCAATCCAAATAGTTTGGACCGGTGAGTTTGTTTTGGTCGAGGATTGAGGAAAGGGGATGTTTGGACATTGTTGCTGAGAAAATTTTAAGAAGACAATAATTAGAGTTTAGTTCGTAATAATCGTTACAATTAAAATTTTGGACTTTTATGTTTTAATTGTTCTCCCACTAATTTTATCGAATTCCACCACCCTCTAGCAGACAATCGAGAAAACTTATTTTTCTTTAATGGGCTTTAGGTCCAATAGCGCTAATGTAACCCGTAGTTAATCTATCCCGATTACATAAGCCTAAAGGTAGAGTACTATCAATCACATCACTATGTGACCCTAAAGATCGATTTACCTCACACTTGATAATGACCTAAGTTAATCTAGCGAATATCAAAATCTTCGTGTGTCAAGTCTAGCCTACCAATATGAGATGTCATAGATCGAACTATATCGAACTAATGCAATCCCTAGTTAATCTAGCCGACCACATTAATCCAACGTAATTTTATCTATGACCGTATCTCCATCTAATGTCAATTAAATTACAGCTTATCCCACAATAGCACTCCCCGCTAACACGGCTTACTGCACTATTATGAGAGGCTACACATAATTTAATTGTTGGTAGAAGGAAAGAAAAATTCAACAATTTGGTTTTTCTTTATAGCTTGATAATTATTCTTAATTAAGAATGAGGGATTTTGTTTATTAAATCTTATTAGCTCATCGGAAGTTTTAGGTTATGATCGTTTGTGATTCCTACAACTATGTTCTCTAGGTATGTGGAAACGCATATTGATCCTAAGAGAGATATACGATCATCATCGTACTTAATCACAATTATTCATCTCATGAATTAATTAATTAATACGATAAATTGCAAATATAATTAACGGACCTCCTTCATTCATAAATCATTCAAATAAGAATGAAGCCCATTAATTATTTGCCATCCAATTTGTGTTCCATTAATTAAACTAATTTAACGACTAAATTAAATAATTAATCCAACACTATTCTTTGAATTCAAATTAAATTAATGGATCAATTATCTAATTGGGTTTAATTGATAAATAATTTTAAAAATTAAAAATCAATCAATTTTAATATTAATCTCAGAAAATCAATAAAAGAATTGTTTTTTTGTTTTTTTTTTTTTTTTTTTTTTGTTGTTGCTGACCGGACCGGTCGGACCGGTTCGACCGGGCCGGTTCGGTCAGCTGAAAAACAGCAGCAAAAAATCGATTTTTTCAAAATTAAAATCTTTTATATTTTCTGAAATATTCAAAATATTTAATTAATATTAAACCACCCAATTTGATAACACCAAAAATTCAACAATTCAACAAATCGAAGCATGCTTTCGAAAACGATAAACACGTTGACAAATAAACGATTAACCCGTGGCTCTGATACCACTGTAGGGGATCGTGCATGTATACGCAGCGGAATTTAAAAATTTTATATCGAACTAGTTTCGATTACATGCATAAACTAATCACATAGTCAACGTACCTTAACGCTTCCGCCATACATATGGTAATTATCGATTTAATTGAAAAACACGTAAAACCGAAAATTACGAAACATGCTTATACTTCATTTCACAAAATCGAAACATGTAATCACGTATTACTCATGCTCGCAAATTAATAATCATACAAACATGTTCGAATCGAATTACGAAAGTTCCGATTTAATTACCTCTTGTAGCGTGCGATTTCGACGAATCGAAATCCTAGAACGAGTCACGTACAAGCTGCTAATTACCAATCCACGGGGCTGCAATTCACGGCTGGAATGAGCTGATCCAGCAAGCAACGAACGGCGACGAATGGCAGCAGCAGCGGCGGCGCGTGGCAGCGGTGCGGCGCGTGCGGCGGTGCGTGGATTCGTCGGGGCAGCAGCTCCTCTCCAATTAGGTTTCACCTCGTATTTTCGACCCACTCGAACTACAGCACTAGATGTAAACGAGTTAGATAACAACACGAATAAAACGAAGGAAAAAGAGGAGAAAACCGGCGGTGTTTCCGGCGGTGGTCGGCGGTGGCGCGCCGGGGCAGCAACGGCCGAAGAGGGGAGCGGCTAGGGCTTGAGCGGCTAGGGTTTGGTGCTGAAAATCTGATCTCAAACTCTTGTTTGAGGTCTATTTATACCTAGGGTTTTCAACCCTAGTGGGCTTAAGTCATTGGGCTTGACCCACTGATGCATTAAGCCCATTCCCTCGTCGGCCTCGTTTCTAATAAACGATCGTCCACAAAATTATAACAAAATTATATTTGTGACGAGCTCAGAGTCCTCGTCGATACGAGCGCCTCTTCGAAATTTCCAATTTCCAAAATTGGAAACTTCCACTTTAGTGGTCCTGCTAAATCGGGAAACTTCCCAATTTAGAAAGTTCACTAAATTCCGCATGTCTCTCTTTCTCCACGTTTATTCCAATTCGCAATTCACAATTACGAATCTTGGATTCAATCATATCGACATCCAATCGTTTAAAGATTAACACATTAATCTATGCTTGTTGTTATCAAGGATCTATATTACACGAGAAGTGTGACCCTCAATGGTTCAGGTGTATGCTAGCCGTGGGCTCACAACTCTTTGTGATTCGAACAACACATTGTTCTTATACGAACTCCTCCCAAGAATCCCGATTAGAGTAAAACTCATTTTACCTAATCCCGATCAAATCGGTGCCCAACGAATCAAGATTGGCGTCTAGCAACTACGCATCATGATTCCCTAGATACAAATGAAGTGCCTGCAAGAACCTTATGATATAGTTAGCGTACAGTACGATCCCTTCGCAACACATGTCCCGATTGAACTAGAGGCATTGGTTCACCGAGACCTCTTATAAAGTTCAATAACCGTGCGAACGTTCTAGGTATTATAAATCCGTTCGTGTGCGACTTAGGGAAACACATTTCCCTAATCACCCCACTATCAACTCTGGCCAGAGATTCCATGGATTATAAACCGTCAGAACACACAGGACATCCATGACTACTCAAGCGCTCGAATCCCCTACTACAATGCACAGACTTCACACTAGATTTCGGATTGCACGAACGTTGGCCTTTGGAGCGGTCCGCGGTGGGACTCAGAGACAGGTCACGATACAATCGGTCCTCTAGTGAAGTCACGGTGATGTCTGGGTCTTAAGGACTAATGGTGTACAACTATATCTTAGAAACCTATTACTCGATGAATGAGAACCACTTATAGATTTCTAGGGCGAGGGAGTTCAGTGAACTCATCCAGTATGAGCACCCACTCAAGTATGCCGATGTCACAACACCGAGGACTGATGAGACGCAGTACACATACACTAAGTGCTAGTCTCAAAAGGGAAAGGCCGGTATCCTCATTATTGGCGTAACCCATCGACTAGGAACAAAGTTTAACAGTTACATTACATTGCTGAGTTATCTCACGATTCTACTAGATCAACTCACAGTAATAGAGTAACTCGTTAGGACTATATCTATGCTGCTTGCATGGGATAATAGATATAGAATGCCAAATAAGATATTTTATTATTACGAATGAAAAACGATTGTTTTATTACAAGGAAAAGAGAAAGACCACAACCACAAGTTGGCTTGCCGGTCACCTACTCTAACAATCTCCCACTTGACCTAAAGCCAACTACTCATAAATCTAAGTCCCATCGACTCTCGATGTTTCTCGTGGACTGATCCTGACACTTCGGTAGTGTCCACGAAGTCGAGCATAAATTTCTCATCCGGACTCCAAATCGACTGGTTCCGGCGGCATTAGAAAGCTATTTCAGCTGGCTACAATTCCTGTCTAATGTCAAATTTCCAAATTCGGACTCGAACATGGTCAAAATTGGATTCCAACAGCGATCATGATAATACCCGCTACAGTTCGAGGACACGAATGCGCATCAAGAAACGTGCACAAAAATACGCACATAAGTAAAAGTACAAAATCATGCACAAAATTACTCACGCAAAACTGCATTCGCAAAAAGGATCATGAAAACACGAACTACAATCCTAGGACATTAATACAAATCAACAAACATGCACAAACACACCCGCTCAAATGGACATGCACAAACATACATGTAAAAAAACATGCGCAAAAGTGCATTCCCAACAACGTTCGTAAGAACACGAAGTACAACACTAGGACTTTAATGCGCATAACCAAACAACAGCAAAAACACAAGATACAAAAGATACGGTGGAGTGTAGAAATAACACTCAACGTTTACGTTTACGTGGATTTTTTTATGGTTTAATTTATATTTCTGTTTCAATTGGTGGATTTAGTATTCTATAGGTACAAATTGATAATTAGGTGTCCATGAAGCAAAAATGATCAAAGAGTAAGAAAAGAGTTGCAATTAGGAAAATAAAATCAAAATAGAAGAGAGGATCCCTCAACATCTTCGGTAGTGTCCACGAAGTCGAGCATAACTTTCTCATCCGGACTCTAAATCGACTGGTTCCGCCGGCATTAGAAAGCTATTTCAGCTGGCTACAATTGCTGTCTAATGTCAAATTTCCAAATTCGGACTTGAACATGGTCAAAATTGGATTCCAACAGCGATCATGACAATACCCGCTACAGTTCGAGGACACGAATGCGCATCAAGAAACGTGCACAAAAACACTCGCTACAAAAATACGCACATAAGTAAAAGTACAAAATCATGCACAAAATTACTCACGCAAAACTGCATTCGCAAAAAGGATCATGAAACACAAACTACAATCCTAGGACATTACTACAAATCAACACACATGCACAAACACACCTGCTCAAATGGACATGCACACACATAAATGTAAAAAAACATGCGCAAAAGTGCATTCCCAACAACGTTCGTAAAAACACGAAGTACAACACTAGGACTTTAATGCGCATAACCATACAGCAACAAAGACTCGAGATGCAAATGATACGGTGGAGTGTAGAAATAACACTCAACGTTTACGTTTACGTGGATTTTTTTATGGTTTAATTTATATTTCTGTCAGAATTGGTGGATTTAGTATTCTATAGGTACAAATTGATACTTAGGTGTCCATGAAGCAAAAATGATCAAAGAGTAAGAAAAGAGTTGCATAGGAAAATAAAATCAAAATAGAAGAGAGGATCCCTCAACATCTTCGGTAGTGTCCACGAAGTCGAGCATAACTTTCTCATCCGGACTCCAAATCGACTGGTTCCGCCGGCATTAGAAAGCTATTTCAGCTGGCTACAATTCCTGTCTAATGTCAAATTTCCAAATTCGGACTCGAGCATGGTCAAAATTGGATTCCAACAGCGATCATGAAAAATACCCGCTACAGTTCGAGGACACGAATGCGCATCAAGAAACGTGCACAAAAACACTCGCTACAAAAATACGCACATAAGTAAAAGTACAAAATCATGCACAAAATTACTCACGCAAAACTGCATTCGCAAAAAGGATCATGAAAACACAAACTACAATCCTAGGACATTAATACAAATCAACAAACATGCACAAACACACCCGCTCAAATGGACATGCACAAACATACATGTAAAAAAACATGCGCAAAAGTGCATTCCCAACAACGTTCGTAAGAACACGAAGTACAACACTAGGACTTTAATGCGCATAACCAAACAACAGCAAAAACACAAGATACAAAAGATACGGTGGAGTGTAGAAATAACACTCAACGTTTACGTTTACGTGGATTTTTTTATGGTTTAATTTATATTTCTGTTTCAATTGGTGGATTTAGTATTCTATAGGTACAAATTGATAATTAGGTGTCCATGAAGCAAAAATGATCAAAGAGTAAGAAAAGAGTTGCAATTAGGAAAATAAAATCAAAATAGAAGAGAGGATCCCTCAACATCTTCGGTAGTGTCCACGAAGTCGAGCATAACTTTCTCATCCGGACTCCAAATCGACTGGTTCCGGCGGCATTAGAAAGCTATTTCAGCTGGCTACAATTCCTGTCTAATGTCAAATTTCCAAATTCGGACTCGAACATGGTCAAAATTGGATTCCAACAGCGATCATGAAAATATCCGCTACAGTTCGAGGACACGAATGCGCATCAAGAAACGTGCACAAAAACACTCGCTACAAAAATACGCACATAAGTAAAAGTACAAAATCATGCACAAAATTACTCACGCAAAACTGCATTCGCAAAAAGGATCATGAAAACACAAACTACAATCCTAGGACATTAATACAAATCAACAAACATGCACAAACACACCCGCTCAAATGGACATGCACAAACATACATGTAAAAAAACATGCGCAAAAGTGCATTCCCAACAACGTTCGTAAGAACACGAAGTACAACACTAGGACTTTAATGCGCATAACCAAACAACAGCAAAAACACAAGATACAAAAGATACGGTGGAGTGTAGAAATAACACTCAACGTTTACGTTTACGTGGATTTTTATATGGTATAATTTATATTTCTGTTTCAATTGGTGGATTTAGTATTCTATAGGTACAAATTGATAATTAGGTGTCCATGAAGCAAAAAATGATCAAAGAGTAAGAAAAGAGTTGCAATTAGGAAAATAAAATCAAAATAGAAGAGAGGATCCCTCAACATCTTCGGTAGTGTCCACGAAGTCGAGCATAACTTTCTCATCCGGACTCCAAATCGACTGGTTCCGGCGGCATTAGAAAGCTATTTCAGCTGGCTACAATTCCTGTCTAATGTCAAATTTCCAAATTCGGACTCGAACATGGTCAAAATTGGATTCCAACAGCGATCATGATAATACCCGCTACAGTTCGAGGACACGAATGCGCATCAAGAAACGTGCACAAAAACACTCGCTACAAAAATACGCACATAAGTAAAAGTACAAAATCATGCACAAAATTACTCACGCAAAACTGCATTCGCAAAAAGGATCATGAAAACACAAACTACAATCCTAGGACATTAATACAAATCAACAAACATGCACAAACACACCCGCTCAAATGGACATGCACAAACATAAATGAAAAAAACATGCGCAAAAGTGCATTCCCAACAACGTTCGTAAGAACACGAAGTACAACACTAGGACTTTAATGCGCATAACCAAACAACAGCAAAAACACAAGATACAAAAGATACGGTGGAGTGTAGAAATAACACTCAACGTTTACGTTTACGTGGATTTTTTTATGGTTTAATTTATATTTATGTTTCAATTGGTGGATTTAGTATTCTATAGGTACAAATTGATAATTAGGTGTCCATGAAGCAAAAATGATCAAAGAGTTGCAATTAGGAAAATAAAATCAAAATAGAAGAGAGGATCCCTCAACATCTTCGGTAGTGTCCACGAAGTCGAGCATAACTTTCTCATCCGGACTCCAAATCGACTGGTTCCGGCGGCATTAGAAAGCTATTTCAGCTGGCTACAATTCCTGTCTAATGTCAAATTTCCAAATTCGGACTCGAACATGGTCAAAATTGGATTCCAACAGCGATCATGAAAATACCTGCTACAGTTCGAGGACACGAATGCGCATCAAGAAACGTGCACAAAAACACTCGCTACAAAAATAGGCACATAACTAAAAGTACAAAATCATGCACAAAATTACTAACGCAAAACTGCATTCGCAAAAAGGATTATGAAAACACAAACTACAATCCTAGGACATTAATACAAATCAACAAACATGCACAAACACACTCGCTCAAATGGACATGCACAAACATACATGTAAAAAAACATGCGCGAAAGTGCATTCCCAACAACGTTCGTAAAAACACGAAGTACAACACTAGGACTTTAATGCGCATAACCAAACAACAGCAAAAACACAAGATACAAAAGATACGGTGGAGTGTAGAAATAACACTCAACGTTTACGTTTACGTGGATTTTGTTATGGTTTAATTTGTATTTCTGTTTCAATTGGTGGATTTAGTATTCTATAGGTACAAATTGATAATTAGGTGTCCATGAAGCAAAAATGATCAAAGAGTAAGAAAAGAGTTGCAATTAGGAAAATAAAATCAAAATAGAAGAGAGGATCCCTCAACATCTTCGGTAGTGTCCACGAAGTCGAGCATAACTTTCTCATCCGGACTCCAAATCGACTGGTTCCGGCGGCATTAGAAAGCTATTTCAGCTGGCTACAATTCCTGTCTAATGTCAAATTTCCAAATTCGGACTCGAACATGGTCAAAATTGGATTCCAACAGCGATCATGAAAATACCCGCTACAGTTCGAGGACAGGAATGCGCATCAAGAAACGTGCACAAAAACACTCGCTACAAAAATACACACATAAGTAAAAGTACAAAATCATGCACAAAATTACTCACGCAAAACTGCATCCGCAAAAAGGATATTGAAAACACAAACTACAATCCTAGGACATTAATACAAATCAACAAACATGCACAAACACACTCGCTCAAATGGACATGCACAAACATACATGTAAAAAACATGCGCAAAAGTGCATTCCCAACAACGTTGGTAAAACACGAAGTACAACACTAGGACTTTAATGCGCATAACCAAACAACAGCAAAAGCACAAGATACAAAAGATACGGTGGAGTGTAGAAATAACACTCAACGTTTACGTTTACGTGGATTTTTTTATGGTTTAATTTTTATTTCTGTTTCAATTGGTGGATTTAGTATTCTATAGGTACAAATTGATAATTAGGTGTCCATGAAGCAAAAATGATCAAAGAGTAAGAAAAGAGGTGCAATTAGGAAAATAAAATCAAAATAGAAGAGAGGATCCCTCAACATCTTCGGTAGTGTCCACGAAGTCGAGCATAAATTTCTCATCCGGACTCCAAATCGACTGGTTCCGGCGGCATTAGAAAGCTATTTCAGCTGGCTACAATTCCTGTCTAATGTCAAATTTCCAAATTCGGACTCGAACATGGTCAAAATTGGATTCCAACAGCGATCATGAAAATACCCGCTACAGTTCGAGGACAGGAATGCGCATCAAGAAACGTGCACAAAAACACTCGCTACAAAAATACACACATAAGTAAAAGTACAAAATCATGCACAAAATTACTCACGCAAAACTGCATCCGCAAAAAGGATATTGAAAACACAAACTACAATCCTAGGACATTAATACAAATCAACAAACATGCACAAACACACTCGCTCAAATGGACATGCACAAACATACATGTAAAAAAACATGCGCAAAAGTGCATTCCCAATAACGTTTGTAAAAACACGAAGTACAACACTAGGACTTTAATGCGCATAATTTTACAACAGCAAAAACACAAGATACAAAAGATACGGTGGAGTGTAGAAATAACACTCAACGTTTACGTTTACGTGGATTTTTTTATGGTTTAATT
>NW_012194010.1:52883-72506 GCF_000504015.1 Erythranthe guttata
AGTGCATTCCCAACAACGTTGTTAAAAACACGAAGTACAACACTAGGACTTTAATGCGCATAACCAAACAACAGCAAAAACACAAGATACAAAAGATACGGTGGAGTGTAGAAATAACACTCAACGTTTACGTTTACGTGGATTTTTTTATGGATTAATTTATATTTATGTTTCAATTGGTGGATTTAGTATTCTATATGTACAAATTGATAATTAGTTGTCCATGAAGCAAAAATGATCAAAGAGTAAGAAAAGAGTTGCAATTAGGAAAATAAAATCAAACTAGAAGAGATGATCCCTCAACATCTTCGGTAATGTCCACGAAGTCGAGCATAACTTTCTCATCCGGACTCCAACTCGACTGGTTCCGGCGGCATTAGAAAGCTATTTCAGTTGGCTACAATTCCTGTCTAATGTCAAATTTCCAAATTCGGACTCGAACATGGTCAAAATTGGATTCCAACACCGACCATGAAAATACCCGCTACAGTTCGAGGACACGAATGCGCTTCAAGAAACGTGCACAAAAACACTCGCTACAAAAGATACGCACATAAGTAAAAGTACAAAATCATGCACAAAATTACTCACGCAAAACTGCATTCGCAAAAAGGATCATGAAAACAAAAACTACAATCCTAGGACATTAATACAAATCAACAAACATGCACAAACACACTCGCTCAAATGGACATGCACAAACATACATGTAAAAAAACATGCGCAAAAGTGCATTCCCAACAAGGTTCTTAAAAACACGAAGTACAACACTAGGAGTTAAATCTTCTTCTTGGGTATTGGATACTGGTTGTGGCTCACATCTTTGTAATGATTTGCAGCTCATGACAAGAAGTAGGAGGCTGAATGTGGGTGAGAGCTACCTAAGAATGGGCAACGGAGCAAGGGTTGCTGCTGAAGCCATTGGGACGATTTATCTTTCTGTTTTGGATTCTAGTTTTTCCATTGTTTTGAACAATTGTTTATTTGTTCCGTCACTTATTCGAAACCTTATTTCTATTCCTATATTGGATAATGAAGGTTTTACTTTTGTTTTTGGAAATTCGATTTGCATTATACAAAAGGATCAAAATATGATTTGTAAGGGACAACTTATAAA
Source organism: Erythranthe guttata (assembly GCF_000504015.1). Next base: position 54,001 of record NW_012194010.1, read on the forward strand.
CAACTTATATGAACTTAATCCAAATGAAATACCAATTAACTTTATATCAGCAAAACGAAAAGATATAAGTCTTAACCCCGCACAACTTTGGCACGCTCGACTGGGTCATATTTCCTTGAGAAGGATGAACAAGTTTGTGAGTGAAGGATTGTTCTCCTTGGAGGACGTGAAATCACTTCAAACTTGTGTATCCTGCCTTAAAGGAAAAATGACCAAAACTCCCTTCAAAGGGAAGATGGAACGAGCCGAGGGTCTTTTGGATTTGATCCATTCAGACGTGTGTGGTCCACTAAGCGTTAGCGCTACGGGTGGTTTTAACTACTTCGTTACCTTTACCGACGATTATTCTAGGTATGGTTTCGTGTACTTAATGAAGTATAAGTCTGAAACTTTTGAAAAGTTCAAGGATTTTAGACACCAAGTAGAAAACCAACTCGGTAGACGTATTAAGAAACTACGATCCGATCGTGGTGGCGAATACTTAACTACTGAGTTTATAGGTATCTTAAAGAGAATGGGATTCTGTCTCATTGGACTCCTCCTGGAACTCCTCAACTTAATGGAGTTTCCGAACGTCGGAATCGAACACTATTAGACATGGTTCGATCTATGATGGGGTTCACCGAGCTACCTCTATACCTGTGGGGTCGTGCACTCCTAACTGCCGTGTATTTGCTGAATAGGGTTAATACCAAAGCAGTTAACTCCACACCTTAAGAACTTTGGCACTCCACGAAACCCACGTTTAAACATATTAGGATATGGGGTTGTCCCGCTTACGTGAAGCGGCTAGTGGGAGATAAGTTGGATAGAAAATCCGACTTATGCTATTTTGTGGGGTATCCCGAGGATTCCATGGGATACGAATTCTACTATGTTTCCGAGGCAAAGGTGTTCGTCTCGAGAAATGCCCTGTTCCTTGAGAAGGAATTTCTATCGGATAGAAAGGGCAGTGTAGTTGATCTCGAATAAGTTCGAGAACCACAATCTAAAGTTCAAGCACAACAATCAGATAATGAACCAATTCAACAAACCACTAATATACCTCCTGAACCGTCGCTGCGTAGATCCGAAAGAGTTCGGAGAGCGCCCGATAGTTTATTCCTCGTTGATGAAGTTGACCAAGGATGTGATCCTAGAACTTTCAACGAAGCTGTATCGGATACAGACAAGGGACATTGGCTTAATGCCATGAAATCCGAAATGGACTCTATGTACTCCAACAAGGTGTGGACCTTGGTAGATCCACCCGAGGGAATCGTTCCCATAGGCTGCAAGTGGATCTATAAGAAGAAAATTGGAGTAGATGGAAAGGTATCGACCTACAAGGCTAGATTGGTAGCGAAGGGTTATACTCAAAAGCAAGGAGTTGACTATGAGGAAACCTTCTCTCCAGTTGCTATGCTCAAGTCCATTAGGATTTTGCTGGTCATCTCTGCGTGGTATGACTACGAGATATGGCAAATGGATGTGAAGACCGCTTTCCTTAATGGGGACATTGAGGAAGAAATTTACATGGCGCAGCCGGAAGGCTTCATATCTTCAGGAGATGAGCAAAAGGTTTGCAAACTCCAGCGATCCATTTATGGATTGAAACAAGCATCCCGTAGTTGGAACAAAAGGTTCGACACAACTATCAAAGAGTTTGAATTTGTGAAAAACCCGGAGGAACCTTGTGTCTACAAGAAGGTTAGTGGGAGTGCAGTGACTTTCCTTGTACTTTATGTTGATGACATACTACTCATTGGGAATGATGTAGGGATGTTACAGTCAACTAAAGTATGGTTATCCATACGTTTCTCGATGAAGGATTTGGGAGAAGCATCCTACTTATTGGGAATACGGATCTATAGAGATAGATCGAGGAGATTGCTTGGCTTGTCCCAACCCATGTACATAGACACCGTTCTTAAACGGTTTAGCATGGAAGAATCCAAGAAGGGATTTTTGCCAATGTCCCATGGGGTTCGTCTCTCGAAATCCATGCGTCCTCAAATGCAAATGGAAATCGAGGAGATGAAAAGGACACCTTCAAAAGTACATGCACAAACGTACATGTAAAAAAACATGCGCAAACGTGCATTCGCAACAACGTTCTTAAAAACACGAACTACAATACTAGGAATTTAACACGCATCAAAACACAACAGCAAAAAAACTAGATAAAAAAGATACGGTGGAGTGTAGAAATAAAACTCTACGTTTACGTTTACGTAGATTTTTTTTTTGGATTAATTTATATTTCTGTTTGAATTAGTGGATTTTGTATCTTATAGGTACAAATCGAAAATAAGGTTTCCAGGAAGCAAAAATGATCAAAGAGTAAGAAAAGAGTTGCAATTAGGAAAATCAAATCAAATTAGAAGAGAGAATCCCTCAACATCTTTGGTAGTGTACGTCCACGAAGTCGAGGATAACTTTCTCATCCAGACTCCAAATCAACTGGTTCCGGCGGCATTAGAAAGCTATTTCAGCTGGCTACAAGTCCTGTCTAACGGCAAAAATCCAAATTCGGACTCAAACATGGTCAAAATTGGATTCCAAAAGCGATCATGAAAATACGTACTACAGTTCGAGGACATTAATGCGCATCAAGAAATGTGCACAAAAACTCTCCCTAGAAAGATAGGCACATAAGTAAGAGTACAAAAGCATGCACAAAAGTACTCACGCGGAAGTGCATTCGCAAAAAAAATCATGAAGACACAAACTACAATCCTAGGACATTAATACAAATCAAGAAACATGCACAAGCACACTCGCTCAAATGGACATGCACAAACGTACATGTAAAAAATCATGCGCAAAAGTGCAATTGCAACAACGTTCTTAAAAACACGAACTGCAATACTAGGAGTTTAATACGCATCAAAACACAAAAGCCAAAACACTAGATAAAAAAGATACGGTGGAGTGTAGAAATAAAACTCTACGTTTACGTTTACGTGGATTTTTTTTTTTGGATTAATTTATATTTGTGTTTGAATTGGTGGATTTGGTATCTTATAGGTACAAATCGAAAATTAGGTTTCCAGGAAGCAAAAATGATCAAAGAGTAAGAAAAGAGTTGCAATTAGGAAAATCAAATTAAATTAGAAGAGAGAATCCCTCAACATCTTTGGTAGTGTACGTCCACGAAGTCGAGCGTAACTTTCTCATCCGGACTCCAAATCAACTGGTTCCGGCGGCATTAGAAAGCTATTTCAGCTGGCTACAATTCCTGTCTAACGGCAAAAATCCAAATTCGTACTCGAACATGACCAAAATTGGATTCCAAAAGCGATCATGAAAATACGTACTACTGTTCGAGTACATGAATGCGCATCAAGAAACGTGCACAAAACCACTCGCTAGAAAGATACGCACATAAGTAAGAGTACAAAAGCATGCACAAAAGTACTCACGCAAAAGTGCATTCGCAAAAAGGATCATGAAAACACAAACTACAATCCTAGGACATTAATACAAATCAACAAACATGCACAAGCACACTCGCTCAAATGGACATGCACAAACGTACATGTAGAAAAACATGCCCAAAAGTGCATTCGCAACAACGTTCTTAATACACGAACTACAATACTAGGACTTTAATACGGATCAACAAACAACAGCAAAAACACTAGATAAAAAAGATACGGTGGAGTGTAGAAATAAAACTCTACGTTTACGTTTACGTGGATTTTTTTTTTGGATTAATTTATACTTCCGTTTGAATTTCAAAAGCACCCTCGCACAGATGGACATGCACAAACGTACATGTAAAAAAACATGCGCAAAAGTGCATTCGCAACAACGTTCTTAAAAACACGAACTACGATACTAGGACTTTAATACGCATCAACAAACAACAGCAGAAACACTAGATAAAAAAGGTACAGCGGAGTGTGGAAATAAAACTCTACGTATACGTTTGCGTGGATTATTTTGTTGGATTAATTTATATTTCTGTTTGAATTGGTGGATTCGGTATCTTATAGGTACAAATCGAAAATTAGGTTTCGAGGAAGCAAAAATGATCAAAGAGTAAGAAAAGAGTTGCAATTAGGAAAATCAAAAATTAGATTAGAGAATCCCTCAACATCTTTGGTTGTGTACGTCCACGAAGTCGAGCATAACTTTCTCATCCAGACTCCAAATCAACTGGTTCCGGCGGCATTAGAAAGCTATTTCAGCTGGCTACATTTCCTGTCTAACGGCAAAAATCCAAATTCGGACTCAAACATGGTCAAAATTGGATTCCAAAAGCGATCATGAAAATACGTACTACAGTTCGAGGACATGAATGCGCACCAAGAAATGTGCACAAAAACTCTCTCTAGAAATATACGCACATAAGTAAGAGTACAAAAGCATGCACAAAAGTACTCACGCAAAAGTGCATTCGCAAAAAATATCATGAAAACACAAACTTCAATCCTAGGACATTAATACAAATCAAGAAACATGCACTAGCACACTCGCTCAAATGGACATGCACAAACGTACATGTAAAAAAAAACATGCGCAAAAGTGCATTCGCAATAACGTTCTTAAAAACACGAACTACAATACTAGGACTTTAATACGCATCAAAACATAACAGCAAAAACACTACATAAAAAAGATACGGTGGGGGTGTAGAAATAAAACTCTACGATTACGTTTACGTGGAATTTTTTTTTGGATTAATTTATATTTCTGTTTGAATTGGTGGATTTGGTATCTTATAGGTACAAATCGAAAATTAGGTTTCCAGAAAGCAAAAATGATCAAAGAGTAAGAAAAGAGTTGCAATTAGGAAAATGAAATCAAATTAGAAGAGGGAATCCCTCAACATCTTTGGTAGTGTACGTCCACGAAGTCAAGCATAACTTTCTCATCCGGACTCCAAATCAACTGGTTCCGGCGGCATTAGAAAGCTATTTCAGCTGGCTACAATTCCTGTCTTACGGCAAAAATCCAAATTCGGACTCGAACATGGTCAAAATTGGATTCCAAAAGCGATCATGAAAATACGTACTACAGTTCGAGGACATGAATGCGCATCAAGAAACGTGCACAAAAACTCTCGCTAGAAAGATACGCACATAAGTAAGAGTACAAAAGCATACACAAAAGTACTCATGCAAAAGTGCATTTGCAAAAAGGTTCATGAAAACACAAACTATAATCCTAGGACATTAATACAAATCAACAAACATGCACAAGCACACTCGCTCAAATGGACATGCACAAACGTACATGTAAAAAAACATGCGCAAAAGTGCATTCGCAACAACGTTCTTAAAAACACGAACTACAATACTAGGACTTTAATACACATCAACAAACAACAGCAAAAACACTAGATAAAAAAGATACAGTGGAGTGTAGAAATAAAACTCTACGTTTACGTTTACGTGGATTTTTTTTATGGATTAATTTATACTTCCGTTTGAATTTCAAAAGCACACTCGCTCAAATGGACGTGCACAAACGTAATCTAAAAAAAGATGCGCAAAAGTGCATTCGCAACAACGTTCTTAAAAACACGAACTACAATACTAGGAATTTAATACGCATCAACAAACAACAGCAAAACACTAGATAAAAAAGATACAGTGGAGTGTAGAAATAAAACTCTACGTTTACGTTCACGTGGATTTTTTTTTGGATTAATTTATATTTCTGTTTGAATTGGTGGATTTGGTATCTTATAGGTATAAATCGAAAATTAGGTGTCTAGGAAGCAAAAATGATCAAAGAGTAAGAAAAGAGTTGCAATTAGGAAAAAAAAATCAAATTAGAATAGAGAATCCCTCAACATCTTTGGTAGTGTACGTCCACGAAGTCGAGCATAACTTTCTCATCCGGACTCCAAATCAACTGGTTCCGGCGGCATTAGAAAGCTATTTCAGCTGGCTACAATACCTGTCTAACGGCAAAAATACAAAATTCGGACTCGAACATGGTTAAAATTGAATCCAAAAGCGATCATGAAAATACGTACTACAGTTCGACGACATGAATGCGCATCAAGAAATGTGCACAAAACCTCTCGCTAGAAAGATACGCACAGAAGTAAGAGTACAAAAGCATGCACAAAATTACTCACGCAAAAGTGCATTCGCAAAAAGGATCATGTAAACACAAACTACAATCCTAGGACATTAATACAAATCAAGAAACATGCACAAGCACACTCGCTCAAATGGACATGCACAAACGTACATGTAAAAAAACATGCGCAAAAGTGCATTCGCAACAACGTTCTTAAAAACACGAACTACAATACTAGGACTTTAATACGCATGAACAAACTGTTAGAGTAGGTGACCAACAAGCCAACTTGTGGCTGTGGTCTTTCCTTTTATGTTGTAATAAAACAATCATTTTTCGTTCGTAATAATAAAACATTTCATTTTGCATTCTATATCTCTTATCCCATGCAAGTAGCATAGATATAGTCCTAACGAGTTACTCTATTATTGTGAGTTGATCTAGTAGAATCATGAGATAACTCAGTAATGTAATGTAACTGTTAAACCTTGTTCCTAGTCGATGGGTTACGCCAATATTGAGGATACCGGCCTTTCCTTTTTGAGACTAGAACTTAGTGTATGTGTACTGCGTCTCATCAGTCCTCGGTGTTGTGAGATCAGCATACTTGAGTGGGTGCTCATACTAGATGAGTTCACTGAACTCCCTCGCCCTAGAAATCTATAAGTGGTTCCCATTCATCGAGTAATAGGTTTCTAAGATATAGTTGTACACCATTAGTCCTTAAGACCCATCAGTCACCGTGACCTCACTAGAGGACCGATTGTATCGTGACCTGTCCATGTGTCCCACAGCGGACCGCTCCAAGGGCCAACGTTCGTGCAATCCGAAATCTAGTGTGAAGTATGTGCATTGTAGTAGGGGATTCGAGCGCTTGAGTAGTCATGGATGTCCTGTGTGTTCTGACGGTTTATAATCCAAGGAATCTCTGGCCAGAGTTGATAGTGGGGTGATTAGGGAAATGTGTTTCCCTAAGTCGCACACGAACGGATTTATAATACCTAGAACGTTCGCACGGTTATTGAACTTTATAAGAGGTCTCGGTAAACCAATGCCTCTAGTTCAATCGGGACATGTGCTGCGAAGGATCGTACTGTACGCTAACTATATCATAAGGTTCTTGCCGGCACTTCACTTGTATCTAGGGAATCATGATGCGTAGTTGCTAGACGCCAATCTTGATTCGTTGGGCACCGATTTGATCGGCGATTAAGTAGAATGAGTTTTACTTTAATCGGGACTCTTGGGAGGAGTTCAAATAAGAACAATGTGTTGTTCGAATCACAAAGAGTTGTGAGCCCACGGCTAGCATACACCTGAACCACTGAGGGTCACACTTCTCGTGTAATACGGATCCTTGATAACAATGAGCATAGGTTAATATGTTAATCTTTGCAAAGTTGGAGGTCAATATGATTGAGTCCAAGATTCGTGATTGTGGATTACGAGTCGGAATAAACGTAGAGAAAGAGACATGCGAAAATTAGTGAACTTTCTAAATTGGGAAGTTTCCCCATTTAGCAGGTCCACTGAAATGGAAGTTTCCACTTTTGGAAATTGGAAATTTCGAAGAGGCACTCGTATCGATGAGGACTTTAAGCTCGTCACAAATATAATGTTGTTATAATTTTGTGGACGATCGTTTATTAAAAACGAGGCTGACGAGGGAATGGACTTAATGCTTCAGTGGGTCAAGCCCAATGACTTAAGCCCACAAGGGTTAAGAACCCTAAGTATAAATAGACCGCAAACAAGAGTTTGAGATCAGATTTACACCCCAAAACCCTAGCCGTCCAGCCCTAGCCGTCCAGCCTCTCAGCCGCCGCTGCCCCGCCGCCGGAATCCGCCGATTTTTCCCTCTCCTTTCTCTATCGTATTCCCTTGTTATCTAACCCCTTTGTATCTAGTGCTACAGTAGGGGGAGATCGGTTTATTCGAGGTGAAACCTAATTGGAGAGGAGCTGCTGCCCCGACGGAATCGCCACACCGCCGCTGCACCGCCGCACGCGCCGCTGCACCGCCCACGCGCCGCCGCCGCTGACATGCACGCGCCGCCGTCGCTTCACCTTCGGACCAGCTGCCGTTTGGTGGTGTTCCTGCAGCCCCTAGGAGTGGTGTAACGCAGCTTGTACGTGTCTGAGTTTGGATTTCGATTCGTCGAAATCTCACGCTACAAGAGGTAATTAAATCGGAACTTTCGTAATTCGATTCAAACATGTTTGTATGATTTTTAATTTACGAGCATGAGTAATATGTGATTACGTGTTTCGATATTTGTAATATGATGAACAAGCATGTTTTATATTTTTCGGTTTTACATGTTTTTAATAAAAATCGATAATTACCATATGTATGGCGGAAGCGTTAAGGTACGTTGACTATGTGATTAGTTTATGCATGTAATCGAAATTAGTTCTATCTAAAATTTTTAAATTCCGATGCGTATACATGCACGATCCCCAACAGTGGTATCAGAGCCACGGGTTAATCGTTTATTTGTCAACGTGTTTATCGCTTTCGAAAGCATGCTTCGATTTGTTGAATTGTTGAATTTTTGGTGTTATCAAATTGGGTGGTTTAATATTAATTAAATATTTTGAATATTTCATAAAATATAAAATTTTATTTATTTTTTAAAACTCGGATTTTTCTGCAGCTGCTGTCGGTTTTCGGCTGACCGAACCGGTCCGGTCGGACCGGTCTGACCGGTCCGGTCAGCACACACACAAAAAAAAAAAAAAAAAAAAAAATCATTGATTTTCTGATATTAATATTAAAATTAATTGATTTTTAATTTTTGAAATTATTTATCAATTAAACCCAATTAGATAATTGATCAATTAATTTAATTGAATTCAAAGAATAGTGATGGATTAATTATTTAATTTAATCGTTAAATTAGTTTAATTAATGGAACACAAATTAAATGGCAAATTATTAATGGACTTCATTCTTATTTGATTGATTTATGAATGAAGGGAGTTCGTTAATTATATTTGCAATTAATCATATTAATTAATTAATTCATGAGATGAATGATTGTAATTAAGTACGATGATGATCGTGTTGGGTTTCAGGCACGTGTACGCAGCGGAAAACAAAAAATTTATGCGATTTAAACAACTTTAAAACACATAAACACATGCCCGATGATTATAAACAATTAATTGCGTACCTTTGCGCTTCCAGCGAAATTAAAAACAACATACATTGCGTACCTTTGCGCTTCCAGCGAAATTAAAACAACATACATGCTTAATTACTTAATCGAAATTAAATCAATTAGCATGCTCGCGTTTAAATCAAATAATCATGCTCGCAATAATAAAACCAATTTCATGTAGACACATAAAATCATACAAGTTTCTTATTAAAACGAACATGCATATATTAATTTAAACGTAACCGAATCGAATGACAATAGATTCGAAACATTACCTCTTGAAGCGTGAGGTAGGCGCACTAAGCAAAGCTAGATTGCCACGGAAACCAATCCGTGCAATCCGGGGCAGCAACGGCGATGATCCGAGCTACGGTGGCGCGTGTGATTCATGTGCTGTCCTTGAAGCATCAATCGAACGAAGACTCGAGAAGATGGCCAGCTGCTCTTCCCACTCCTATTGATCCAACCTGTTTGCTGATCTGAAATTACAGCCTTGCTCCGACTTCAATATCTCCATGCTTATTTACTTGATGGAGAATTCCTTCCGGAAGAATGTATATTTATGAGTCGTGAAGCTTCTACTAAAATTTCACATCCATCCGATCACCGGTTGATTTATGGAGAATTTTCTCGCTGGACAGCGCAAAAAATCCGAGAGCCGTTTTTCAGAATTGCCTTCTCGCATCTTCGATTCTTCAATCTTCCTCCTCTTGGATTTCACCTCGTATACTTCGATCTACTAAACACGTGGCACTAGACACGTAATAGTCAGAATAACGGAAGAAAAGAAAGAAGGAAAGGAATACCGAAAGAGATCGGCCAACGGGTGGCCGATTCCGGCGAATTTCCGGCGACGGCGCGGTGGTGGTAGCCGTGGGAGAGGGTGGCTGATCGAGAGAGGCAGCGGCTAGGGTTATGAACGTGTGTTCTCTTAGTTGTGTGTGTGCAAGACCTATAAATCAAGTATTTATATGTCTTGCATAAAACCCTAACGGGCTTAAGTTGGACCGGGCCCAACAGCTTAAGTTCGTTAGTTCTTTTACTTGCTCATCTCTCTCAATTCGATGATCGGAAAACCGTAACGATTACATTTTCAGAATCATTATAATGTCCTCATCATTACGAGTGCCAACTCTCGATTTCCAACTTTCCAAAAGTGGAAACCCTAATTCAGTGCACTTTCTAAATTTGGAAACTTCACGATTTAGAAGGTTCACTAATACGTTCGCCTATTCTTTTCCTTTTCTTATTCTCATTCATAATTCCAAATTACGAATGTTGGACCCAATCATATTGACTTCCAATCATGCAAAGATAAACATATTTTACCTTTGATCGTTTATTCAAAGATCTCATGTGCACGAGCAGTGTGACCCTCGATGGTTCAGGTGTAAGCTAGCCGTGGGCCCACAACCCTTTGTGGTCAAAACTCGTCCCCTTAGAGTTACGATTAAGATGAAACTCGTTTCACCTTAATCACCCAACGAATCAAGATTGGCGTCTAGCAACTACGCGTCATGATTCCCTAGATACAAATGAAGTGCCTGCAAGAACCTTCAGATATAGTTAACGTACAGTACAATACCGGTCCGGTCAGCACACACACAAAAAAAAAATAAAAAAAAAAAAAAAATTATTGGTTTTCTGATATTAATATTAAAATTAATTGATTTTTAATTTTTGAAATTATTTATCAATTAAACCCAATTAGATAATTGATCCATTAATTTAATTGAATTCAAAGAATACTGATGGATTAATTATTTAATTTAATCGTTAAATTAGTTTAATTAATGGAACACAAATTAAATGGCAAATAATTAATGGACTTCATTCTTATTTGATTGATTTATGAATGAAGGGAGTTCGTTAATTATATTTGCAATTAATCATATTAATTAATTAATTCATGAGATGAATGATTGTAATTAAGTACGATGATGATCGTATGTCTCTCTTAGGATCAATATGCGTTTCCACATACCTAGAGAACATAGTTGTAGGAATCACAAACGATCATAACCTAAAACTTCCGATGAGCTAATAAGATTTAATAAATAAAATCCCTCATTCTTAATCAAGAATAATTATCAAGCTATAAAGAAAAAACCAAATTGTTGAATTTTTCTTTCCTTCTACCAACAATTAAATTATGTGTAGCCTCTCATAATAGTGCAGTAAGCCGTGTTAGCGGGGAGTGCTATTGTGGGATAAGCTGTAATTTAATTGACATTAGATGGAGATACGGTCATAGATAAAATTATATTGGATTAATGTGGTCGGCTAGATTAACTAGGGATTGCATTAGTTTGATATAGTTGGATCTATGACATCTCATATTGGTAGGCTAGACTTGACACACGAAGATTTTGATATTCGCTAGATTAACTTAGGTCATTATCAAGTGTGAGGTAAAACAAACTTTAGGCTCACATAGTGATGTGATTGATAGTACTCTACCTTTAGGCTTATGTAATCGGGACAGATTAACTACGGGTTACATTAGCGCTATTGGACCTAAAGCCCATTAAAGAAAAATAAGTTTTCTCGATTGTCTGCAAGAGGGTGGTGGAATTCGATAAAATTAGTGGGAGAACAATTAAAACATAAAAGTCCAAAATTTTAATTGTAACGATTATTTCGAAATAAACTCTAATTATTGTCTTCTTAAAATTTTCTCAGCAACAATGTCCAAACATCCCCTTTCCTCTATCCTCGACCAAAACAAACTCACCGGTCCAAACTATTTGGATTGGCTTCGCAATCTGAAACTTGTGCTACAAGTCGAGGAGCGTCTCTATGTGCTCAATGAACGTCCCCCCGCTGCTCTCCCTGCGACTGCTACTGCTGACGAGACTGCCACTTTCGAGGCATGGAAGAAGGACGACCTCCATGCGAGTTGCTACATGCTAGCATCCATGGTGCCAGAGCTCGCGAGGAAGTATGAGTCCCACGTGCATGCTTATGATATCAAGCATCATCTTCAAAGCATGTACTGTGAGAATACTAGGGCATCGAGGTACTCAGCTACCAAGGAGTTGATCACCATGAGGCTGCGTGAAGGGGCTTCGGTCCACGAGCACGGTCTCAAGATGATCACTCTCCTTGAGAAGCTGGTGAGCCTTGATGTCACCCTCCCGGCCGAGCTCTCGGTGGATTTGATCCTACTGTCCCTTCCTAGTTCTTAATCATTCATAGTGAACTTCAACATGAACAAACTCGATCCACCATTTGATGAGTTGTTGAACATGTTGGTCAGCTATGAGTCCACGATCAAGAAGGAGAAATCTGTTCTCCTAGTTGCTCCTTCTGCGAAGAAAGGTTCTTTCCAGAAGAAAAGGAAAGAAAGGAGTTTCGGCCCGAGCAAGAAACTTGAGAAAGGCGAGTCGAGCGGAGTGAAGAATGACAAGGTCACCAAGCAAGTTGATGACGCTTGCCATCATTGTGGAAAGAAGGGCCATTGGCGACGCAACTGCAAGGCTTACCTCGATCCGAAACGTTCTGAAAAGGGTACGTATTTAGTAGAAGTTAATTTGTCCGTTAAATCTTCTTCTTGGGTATTGGATACTGGTTGTGGCTCACATCTTTGTAATGATTTGCAGCTCATGACAAGAAGTAGGAGGCTTAATGTGGGTGAGACCTATCTAAGAATGGGCAACGGAGCAAGGGTTGCTGCTGAAGCCATTGGGACGATTTATCTTTCTGTTTTGGATTCTAGTTTTTCCATTGTTTTGAACAATTGTTTATTTGTTCCGTCACTTATTCGAAACCTTAATTCTATTCCTATTTTGGATAATGAAGGTTTTACTTTTGTTTTTGGAAATTCGATTTGTCGGTATCTTAAAGAGAATGGGATTCTGTCTCAATGGACTCCTCCTGGAACTCCTCAACTTAATGGAGTTTCCGAACGTCGGAATCGAACACTGTTAGACATGGTTCGATCTATGATGGGGTTCACCGAGCTACCGGCATACCTGTGGGGTCGTGCACTCCTAACTGCCGTGTATTTGCTGAATAGGGTTAATACCAAAGCAGTTAACTCCACACCTTATGAACTTTGGCACTCCACGAAACCCACGTTTAAACATATTAGGATATGGGGTTGTCCCGCTTACGTGAAGCGGCTAGTGGAAGATTTAATTGCAAATACAATTCAAATTTTTTGAGTGAATTTGTACTATACCAATATTCCCTCACGAACTAATTTTAAAACCTTATCAGAAACATAGGCTAGGTGATTAATACAAATCAACAAACATGCACAAACACACTCGCTCAAATGGACATGCACAAACATACATGTAAAAAAATATGCCCAAAAGTGCATTCGCAACAACGTTCTTAAAAACACGAAGTACAACACTAGGACTTTAATGCGCATAACCAAACAACATCAAAAACAAAAGATACAAAAGATACGGTGGAGTGTAGAAATAACACTCAACGTTTACGTTTACGTAGATTTTTTATGGATTAATTTATATTTCTCTTTGAATTGGTGGATTTAGTATTCTATAGGTACAAATTGATAATTAGGTGTCCATGAAGCAAAAATGATCAAAGAGTAAGAAAAGAGTTGCAATTAGGAAAATAAAATCAAAATAGAAGAAATGATCCCTCAACATCTTCGGTAGTGTCCACGAAGTCGAGCATAACTTTCTCATCCGGACTCCAACTCGACTGGTTCCGGCGGCATTAGAAAGCTATTTCAGCCGGCTACAATTCCTGTCTAATGTCAAATTTCCAAATTCAGACTCGAACATGGTCAAAATTGGATTCCAACAGCGATCATGAAAATACCCGCTACAGTTCGAGGACACGAATGCGCATCAAGAAACGTGCACCAAAACACTCGCTACAAAAGATACGCACATAAGTAAAAGTTCAAAATCATGCACAAAATTACTCACGCAAAACTGCATTCGCAAAAAGGATCATGAAAACACAAACTACAATCTTAGGACATTAATACAAATCAACAAACATGCACAAAGACACTCGCTCAAATGGACATGCACAAACATACATGTAAAAAAACATGCGCAAAAGTGCATTCCCAACAACGTTCTTAAAAACACGAAGTACAACACTAGGACTTTAATGCGCATAACCAAACAACAGCAAAAACACAAGATACAAAAGATACGGTGGAGTGTAGAAATAACACTCAATGTTTACGTTTACGTGGATTTTTTTATGGATTAATTTATATTTCTGTTTCAATTGGTGGATTTAGTATTCTATAGGTACAAATTGATAATTAGGTGTCCATGAAGCAAAAATGATGAAAGAGTAAGAAAAGAGTTGCAATTAGGAAAATAAAATCAAAATAGAAGAGAGGATCCCTCAACATCTTCGGTACTGTCCACGAAGTCGAGCATAACTTTCTCATCCGGACTCCAAATCGACTGGTTCCGGCGGCATAAGAAAGCTATTTCAGCCGGTTACAATTCCTGTCTAATGTCAAATTTCCAAATTCAGACTCGAACATGGTCAAAATTGGATTCCAACAGCGATCATGAAAATACCCGCTACAGTTCGAGGACACGAATGCGCATCAAGAAACGTGCACCAAAACACTCGCTACAAAAGATACGCACATAAGTAAAAGTACAAAATCATGCACAAAATTACTCACGCAAAACTGCATTCGCAAAAAGGATCATGAAAACACAAACTACAATCCTAGGACATTAATACAAATCAACAAACATGCACAAAGACACTCGCTCAAATGGACATGCACAAACGTACATGTAAAAAACCATGCGCAAAAGTGCATTCCCAACAACGTTGTTAAAAACACGAAGTACAACACTAGGACTTTAATGCGCATAACCAAACAACAGCAAAAACACAAGATACAAAAGATACGGTGGAGTGTAGAAATAACACTCAACGTTTACGTTTACGTGGATTTTTTTATGGATTAATTTATATTTATGTTTCAATTGGTGGATTTAGTATTCTATATGTACAAATTGATAATTAGTTGTCCATGAAGCAAAAATGATCAAAGAGTAAGAAAAGAGTTGCAATTAGGAAAATAAAATCAAACTAGAAGAGATGATCCCTCAACATCTTCGGTAATGTCCACGAAGTCGAGCATAACTTTCTCATCCGGACTCCAACTCGACTGGTTCCGGCGGCATTAGAAAGCTATTTCAGTTGGCTACAATTCCTGTCTAATGTCAAATTTCCAAATTCGGACTCGAACATGGTCAAAATTGGATTCCAACACCGACCATGAAAATACCCGCTACAGTTCGAGGACACGAATGCGCTTCAAGAAACGTGCACAAAAACACTCGCTACAAAAGATACGCACATAAGTAAAAGTACAAAATCATGCACAAAATTACTCACGCAAAACTGCATTCGCAAAAAGGATCATGAAAACAAAAACTACAATCCTAGGACATTAATACAAATCAACAAACATGCACAAACACACTCGCTCAAATGGACATGCACAAACATACATGTAAAAAAACATGCGCAAAAGTGCATTCCCAACAAGGTTCTTAAAAACACGAAGTACAACACTAGGAGTTAAATCTTCTTCTTGGGTATTGGATACTGGTTGTGGCTCACATCTTTGTAATGATTTGCAGCTCATGACAAGAAGTAGGAGGCTTAATGTGGGTGAGAGCTACCTAAGAATGGGCAACAGAGCAAGGGTTGCTGCTGAAGCCATTGGGACGATTTATCTTTCTGTTTTGGATTCTAGTTTTTCCATTGTTTTGAACAATTGTTTATTTGTTCCGTCACTTATTCGAAACCTTATTTCTATTCCTATATTGGATAATGAAGGTTTTACTTTTGTTTTTGGAAATTCGATTTGCATTATACAAAAGGATCAAAATATGATTTGTAAGGGACAACTTATAAACAACTTATATGAACTTAATCCAAATGAAATACCAATTAACTTTATATCAGCAAAACGAAAAGATATAAGTCTTAACCCCGCACAACTTTGGCACACTCGACTGGGTCATATTTCCTTGAGAAGGATGAACAAGTTTGTGAGTGAAGGATTGTTCTCCTTGGAGGACGTGAAATCACTTCAAACTTGTGTATCCTGCCTTAAAGGAGAAATGACCAAAACTCCCTTCAAAGGGAAGATGGAACGAGCCGAGGGTCTTTTGGATTTGATCCATTCAGACGTGTGTGGTCCACTAAGCGTTAGTGCTACGGGTGGTTTTAACTACTTCGTTACCTTTACCGACGATTATTCTAGGTATGGTTTCGTGTACTTAATGAAGTATAAGTCTGAAACTTTTGAAAAGTTCAAGGATTTTAGACACCAAGTAGAAAACCAACTCGGTAGACGTATTAAGAAACTACGATCCGATCGTGGTGGCGAATACTTAACTACTGAGTTTATAGGTATCTTAAAGAGAATGGGATTCTGTCTCAATGGACTCCTCCTGGAACTCCTCAACTTAATGGAGTTTCCGAACGTCGGAATCGAACACTGTTAGACATGGTTCGATCTATGATGGGGTTCACCGAGCTACCTCCATACCTGTGGGGTCGTGCACTCCTAACTGCCGTGTATTTGCTGAATAGGGTTAATACCAAAGCAGTTAACTCCACACCTTAAGAACTTTGGCACTCCACGAAACCCACGTTTAAACATATTAGGATATGGGGTTGTCCCGCTTACGTGAAGCGGCTAGTGGGAGATAAGTTGGATAGAAAATCCGACTTATGCTATTTTGTGGGGTATCCCGAGGATTCCATGGGATACGAATTCTACTATGTTTCCGAGGCAAAGGTGTTCGTCTCGAGAAATGCCCTGTTCCTTGAGAAGGAATTTCTATCGGATAGAAAGGGCAGTGTAGTTGATCTCGAATAAGTTCGAGAACCACAATCTAAAGTTCAAGCACAACAATCAGATAATGAACCAATTCAACAAACCACTAATATACCTCCTGAACCGTCGCTGCGTAGATCCGAAAGAGTTCGGAGAGCGCCCGATAGTTTATTCCTCGTTGATGAAGTTGACCAAGGATGTGATCCTAGAACTTTCAACGAAGCTGTATCGGATACAGACAAGGGACATTGGCTTAATGCCATGAAATCCGAAATGGACTCTATGTACTCCAACAAGGTGTGGACCTTGGTAGATCCACCCGAGGGAATCGTTCCCATAGGCTGCAAGTGGATCTATAAGAAGAAAATTGGAGTAGATGGAAAGGTATCGACCTACAAGGCTAGATTGGTAGCGAAGGGTTATACTCAAAAGCAAGGAGTTGACTATGAGGAAACCTTCTCTCCAGTTGCTATGCTCAAGTCCATTAGGATTTTGCTGGTCATCTCTGCGTGGTATGACTACGAGATATGGCAAATGGATGTGAAGACCGCTTTCCTTAATGGGGACATTGAGGAAGAAATTTACATGGCGCAGCCGGAAGGCTTCATATCTTCAGGAGATGAGCAAAAGGTTTGCAAACTCCAGCGATCCATTTATGGATTGAAACAAGCATCCCGTAGTTGGAACAAAAGGTTCGACACAACTATCAAAGAGTTTGAATTTGTGAAAAACCCGGAGGAACCTTGTGTCTACAAGAAGGTTAGTGGGAGTGCAGTGACTTTCCTTGTACTTTATGTTGATGACATACTACTCATTGGGAATGATGTAGGGATGTTACAGTCAACTAAAGTATGGTTATCCATACGTTTCTCGATGAAGGATTTGGGAGAAGCATCCTACTTATTGGGAATACGGATCTATAGAGATAGATCGAGGAGATTGCTTGGCTTGTCCCAACCCATGTACATAGACACCGTTCTTAAACGGTTTAGCATGGAAGAATCCAAGAAGGGATTTTTGCCAATGTCCCATGGGGTTCGTCTCTCGAAATCCATGCGTCCTCAAATGCAAATGGAAATCGAGGAGATGAAAAGGACACCTTCAAAAGTACATGCACAAACGTACATGTAAAAAAACATGCGCAAACGTGCATTCGCAACAACGTTCTTAAAAACACGAACTACAATACTAGGAATTTAACACGCATCAAAACACAACAGCAAAAAAACTAGATAAAAAAGATACGGTGGAGTGTAGAAATAAAACTCTACGTTTACGTTTACGTAGATTTTTTTTTTGGATTAATTTATATTTCTGTTTGAATTAGTGGATTTTGTATCTTATAGGTACAAATCGATTATACCAGCCGAGGGGTGCCGTGTGTTGGAAGAGTTCCAAACAAGGCACGACGGCTGATTCCACCACCGAGGCTGAATATACTGCAGCATCAGATGCTTCAAAGGAAGGGTCATGGATTAGGAAATTCATCCAAGAGTTGGG
>NW_012194010.1:72926-99846 GCF_000504015.1 Erythranthe guttata
AGTAGCATAGATATAGTCCTAACGAGTTACTCTATTACTGTGAGTTGATCTAGTAGAATCATGAGATAACTCAGCAATGTAATGTAACTATTAAACCTTGTTCCTAGTCGATGGGTTACGCCAATAATGAGGATACCGGCCTTTCCCATTTGAGACTAGCACTTAGTGTATGTGTACTGCGTCTCATCACTCCTCGGTGTTGTGACATTGGCATACTTGAGTGGGTGCTCATGATAGATGAGTTCACTGAACTCCCTCGCCCTAGAAATCTATAAGTGGTTCTCATTCATCGAGTAATAGGTTTCTAAGATATAGTTGTACACCATTAGTCCTTAAGACCCAGACATCACCGTGACTTCACTAGAGGACCGATTGTATCGTGACCTGTCCCTGAGTCCCACCGCGGACCGCTCCAAGGGCCAACGTTCGTGCTATCCGAAATCTAGTGTGAAGTCTGTGCATTGTAGTAGGGGATTCGAGCGCTTGAGTAGTCATGGATGTCCTGTGTGTTCTGATGGTTTATAATCCAAGGAATCTCTGGCCAGAGTTGATAGTTGGGTGATTAGGGAAATGTGTTTCCCTAAGTCGCACACGAACGGATTTATAATACCTAGAACGTTCGCACGGTTATTGAACTTTATAAGAGGTCTCGGTGAACCAATGCCTCTAGTTCAATCGGGACATGTGCTGCGAAAGGATCGTACTGTACGCTAACTATATCATAAGGTTCTTGCAGGCACTTCACTTGTATCTAGGGAATCATGATGCGTAGTTGCTAGACGCCAATCTTGATTTGTTGGGCACCGATTTGATCGGGGATTAGGTAAAATGAGTTTTACTCTAATCGGGACTCTTGGGAGGAGTTTGTATAAGAACAATGTGTTGTTCGAATCACAAAGAGTTGTGAGCCCACGGCTAGCATACACCTTTGAGGGTCACACTTCTCGTTTAATATAGATCCTTGGTGACAACAAGCATAGATTAATATGTTAATCTTTGAACGATTGGATGTCGATATGATTGAATCCAAGATTCGTAATTGTGAATTGCGAATCGAAATAAGAGAAAGAGAGAAATGCGGATTTTAGTGAACTTTCTAAATTGGGAAGTTTCCCGATTTAGCAGGTCCACTGAAGTGGAAGTTTCCAATTTTGGAAATTGGAAATTTCGAAGAGGCACTCGTATTGACGAAGACTTTGAGCTCGTCACAAATATAATTTTGTTATAATTTTGTGAACGATCGTTTGTTAGAAACGAGGCCGACGAGGGAATGGGCTTAATGCATCAGTGGGTCGAGCCCAATGACTTAAGCCCACAAGGGTTGAAAAACCCTAGTATAAACACACCTCAAACAAGAGTTTGAGATAAGATTTGATGCTTCAAAACCCTAGCCGTCCAAGCCCTAGCCGCTCAGCCCTCTCGGCCGTTGCAGCCCCGCCGCGCCGCCGCCGATCGTCGCCGGTTTTCTCCTCTCTATTCCTTCGTTTATTCTTGTTGTTTATCTAACTCGTTTACATCTAGTGTTGTAGTTTGAGTGGTTCAAAATATACGAGGTGATACCTAATTGTCGGAGAGGAACACCGCTGCCCCACCGACGAAGCCACACGCGCCGCTGTTACGCAGCACGCGCCGCCACCGCGTCTGCCACGCGCCGCCGTCCGCCGCCTGCTGGATCAGTTTGCTCCGGCCGTGAGTTGCAACCCCGAGGATTGGTAATCTACAGCTTGTACGTGTTTGGTTCTAGGTTTCGATTCGTCAAAATCTCACGCTACAAGAGGTAATTAAATCGAAACTTTCGTATATTGATTTGAACATGTTTGTATGAATTTCAATTTATGAGCATGAGTAATATGTGATTACGTGTTTCGATTTTATCGTATGATGAACAAGTATGTTTTATAATTTTCGGTTTTACATGTTTTTAATAAAATCGATAATTACCATATGTATGGCGGAAGCGTTAAGGTACGTTGACTATGTGATTAGTTTATGCATGTAATCGAAATTAGTTCGATCTAAAAATTTTAAATTCCACTGCGTATACATGCACGATCCCCAACAGAAGTTGCCGTGAGTGTCACTGGTATGTCTTCTTCGATCCGAATTTTCTTGGATAGAACTTCCTTCATGAACTTGGTGTAGTTTGGCATTACCTCCAAGGCTTCTGCAAAAGGGATGTTGATTCGAATCAGTTTGATCTTTTCAATGAACTTCTTCAATTGATCCTGGAACTTCTTTTTCTTCTGTCTTTCTGGAAAAGGAATAGGAGTTATCAAAAGAGGGGGATTATCAGGAAAATAAATGTTATTGGGCTTACTAGCCCCTTTTGTACCACTCCCTGAAATGGTGATTTCCGGCTCGACCGGGGTCGGTTGTACAGCTGGCCTTGGTGACTCGTCCGTCGGATAAGGAGGATCGGTCATTTGCAAACCACTTCGGGTGGTTATGGCTTGACAGCTTTCTTTTGGATTGACTTCGGTATTGCTCGGAAATCCACCTTTGGCCATTGTGGACATGGATTGGGCGATTTGCCCTATTTGCTTTTCCATGTTCTTCATGGTTGATTTCAGGCCCTCCATGTCCTGTTCTTGTCGGTGAAGACGCTTGTCATATGTTGGCCCTCGTTGCTCTCTTTGATGGTTGAAATCGGGAGGTGGTTGTAGAGCATTCTTTGGATTGGCGTAGGAGAAGTTCTCGTGATTCCGAATTCCCGGGTGGTAATGAGTAGGGTTTTGGTTCTGATTGTGGGTTCCCCGGAAATTGTTGAATCGGTGGTTCATAAAGTGTGCCTGCTCCCAATCGTCGTTTGTGGCTTGCGAAGTACTTGCTGCTGCTACTTGTTCGGTCTGTGGCCCTCGAACTGATAA
Organism: Erythranthe guttata; assembly: GCF_000504015.1. The sequence goes on from NW_012194010.1 coordinate 75,794, forward strand.
TTGGGCGACCTGATTTGATAGGGTCGCTAATTGTGCTGAAACTGCGGCTAAAGGATCGAGTTGGTGGACTCCGGCCACCTTTTGTATACCACTCCATTCGGACGGCCAATGGTAAGCATTCTCACACATTCGCTCGACAATGCCTCGAGCGTCTGTGGGAGTCTTGTTTTGCAATGATCCACCTGAGGCAGCATCAACTAACGATCGGGCTGGTTGATCGAGCCCATTGTAGAATAACTCCATTTGATCCCACAGGTTGAATCCGTGTTGAGGGCATTGTCGTAATAAGTCCTTGAATCTCTCCCAAGACTCGTGCATCGGCTCTTGGCTCATCTGTCTGAAGTTGCCTACATCTCTTCGTAACTGTGCGGTCTTCAAGGGTGGAAAGAATCGTGCCAGAAAGGCTTGTGATAATTCTTCCCAACATGTGAGTGATCCTGGATTAAGACTCATAAGCCAACTCTTCGCTTTATCTCTGACAGAAAATGAGAATAGCTTCAACCGGATGGCATCATCAGAAACACCGTTAACTTTGATTGTGTCACAAATCTCCAAGAAATTGGCATGATAGAGATTTGGATCTGCAGTGGCTGCTCCGGAGAATTGATTCGCCATGACCATGTTGATTAGCCCCGTCTTTAGCTCGAAGTTGTTTGCGGCTATCGTCGGTTTCCTAATTCACGAATAGTTCTCATTCAGAGCTGGAGTTCGGTATTCTCGCATTGTTCGCTCGGGTGGCAGGTTCGGTCTTGGCTGCTCGTGATCTCGTCCTGGCTCTCGATCGTACTCAAAGGCCAGGTGCTCTGGATTTCCTTGATCTTCGGCCATTGGTTCACTTTGTTGTTTGCGCGTGGCCCGTCGTCTTCGAAACGTCCTTTCAATCTCGGGATCGTAAGGTATGATTTCCGAATTTCGACTCCTCGGCATAAACAAAGTGATTGGTTAAAATCAAGGTAAAAATCGAAAATAAAACAAGTAAATAGCTAAATTAATAATCAGATAATTGGTAACACTATCAACAAAGATAAAATCAAATTGGTCCCCGGCAACGGCGCCAAAAACTTGATACGCGTTTTCCTCACGTATAAATTACCGCAAGTATACGGTATCGCATTTTGCAGAATAGTGGTTCCGGATATCGATCCACAGGGACCTTGTAGATTCAAATGCTGAGTAGTGTAATTATATTATCGTTATATTATCTAGCCGATCGTAAATAAGTGGATTGGTGATAAACCCTAATTTAAAAGCATGCAAGATCGTAAACATGCAAATAAAGAATATACGTAAATAAAGTAACGACAACTCAATGCGGGGGGACTTCGATTTAAAGGGGACTTCTAGAGCCAAATCCACCTATGTATAATCAACAACGATCTACAAATCCGTTATCTAATGCCACATTCCTATTCGTTAACCCAGACACTAATGTACTCTAACCCCCGTCTCCAGTGTAGTTAGAGTCTACCCACAGGTCCGACGTCTCCGTTCAGAACCTGCTATTAAGAGAGCATTTAGGTCAAGTCCTTAAGGGCTACCCGAAGTGCATCACGTCTCCGTTTCCACACCCCGAGCTATGTTTTCCTAACTTCAAACAAGAAATCCTCTCTCGAGTTCATTCCTATTTAATATCAATCTGAGAGTTGATCAACACAATCAGAAGCATTTAATACAGGAAAACATAAACGAAATCAAAACACGATAAATAGATAACAGAAATGACGATCGTAATCAATATATACAAGGCTTCATTGCCCTAGAAGAAAATGTTCTTAGTTCATAACAAACATAGTATCAAAAGAATGTACAAAGGAAATGAAGAACAAAACGTAAAGAAATTGCGTAAGAAAAACCCAAGTCGAAACCCCCGTTGATGATTCCCGCGAAGAACCGTCGAAAACCGTAAAAAGTCGAAGAAGGATGAAGAATGAAAGGGCCTTTCTATTTATAGTGAAATGCAAAGCTTCCTCAAGAAGCTTTGCAAAACAAAATATATTTCTCAAAAAACGTGCCCAGATCGCGATCCGGGTTGTTTGGATCGCGATCTGGCAGCTTCGGGGAACTGCCCACCGCCATGCCAGATCGCGATCCAGGAACGTGGATCGCGATCTGGGTCCTGACCCATTTCAGCTCTGTCGGACCCCCTAGATCGCGATCCAACTTCCCGGATCGCGATCTGGATTTGACCCCTATTTCTTCTCTGTCAGTACCCCCAGATCGCGATCCGGAATGTTGGATCGCGATCTGGGTCTTGATCCCTTTTCGCTGTGACAACCCCCAGATCGCGATCCAGGAATGTCAGATCACGATCTGGGTCTTCTTGGCCCCAAAATTGGCTTGAAAATTCGGTTTCGCTTTCAAATGGCTTCGACTCGGCAAAAATACCTAATAAAACCCTGAAATATAAATAAAACAAGAAACGCAATAATATATACAAATAAAGCCGAAACTCGGACGAACGAAGACCAAAACTCGAGGATTTGACAAGCAAAAATCGTGCAAAACGAACACTTATCAGCAGAAGGAAAGAAAAATTCAACAGATTGGTTTTTCTTTATAGCTTGAAATGATTCTTAATTAGATTAAGAATGAGGGATTTTATTGAAAAGTTTTATCTCATCAGAAGGTTCGGATTGGTCTATGTGATTCCTACATCTATGTTCTCTAAAGGTATATGGAAACGCATATTGTCCTAAGAGGAACATATGACCTAACTACATAATTAATTACAATAATTAATTGTCGAGTTTTGCAAAATAATTATAGAACCTCAACTAGCATAAATTATTCAAATAATGTTGAGGTACTAGTAATTAAGTTGAACTATAATCAATATTATATGTGTGTTCTATTAATTAAAATCAATTTAACAATTTAAATTAATTAATTAATCTAACACATATTTACTAAAATAGATGATTGTTGACTCGATTATCTAATTGGGATTAATTGAAAATAATTTTCCGAAAATTAAAATCAATTTGTTTTAAGTTTAATTTTATAAATCAGAAATAATTTTTTTTTTCAAGAAAGTAAGAATGCTTAGCACAAGCTAATTCCATAAGAAGATGAGTGATACGATCCTGTCAAGCTCCAAGATGAAGAATTGGAATAAGCGAAAGCGTAGAAGTTTAAAGAGGATATTCAAGTTGTACTTCGAGAATACAAGCTTAAATCAGACCTTTCAAGAGTTCATGTTATGGAATTGGATGGAAGAAAAGGAAAAGGGAAATTTGTTGGCCAAGTCGAAATTTCATGCATCCCAAATGTTCCGTATGATTCTGGCAGAGTTTACCATTCGTCTTTTAACTCTCGCAACTTACGTCCATTTTAGATGATTCAAAATGCTGTGAAAATTCAACAGACATATCTACAACTTTAATGCTTTGAGCAGAGGGAGATTCAAAGTGTAACAGTGTCCTAATCGAACTTGAAGTGCATGCACGTGCACAACCAAATGTCTACGCGAGTTTAGAAGGGTGATCGAAAAGTCGACTTGAAGATCAAGTTATCTAATTTATTTATGCACATTTTTAATTTAGGATTTATAATGTTTTTATTTCTTAGAGTTTTATATGCCTAGAATTAGCCTAAATAGATGTTTCCTTATTCTAGTTTAGGTAGGAGTCCTTTTCCTTGTGAAAAAATGAGTATTTTTAGATCTTATAAATCGGTTGCCGATTTGGTATATTTTAAGGGACTATTTTTTTGAAGTAAATTGAGATTATTCTCTCTTCGGTTTTTCAAGAACCATTTTCTTTTCTTTATGAACTTATCCGAATTTCTCTGTGGCGTTCACCCCCTAACTTATCAGTTAATCTTTAACAACTGATTGTGTCGTCTTCGCATACGAAGGTTCTTGCGTATTTATAGGTAACGGGTCGTGGTTCTGTTAGAGTAGGTGACCAACAAACCAACTTGTGGCAGTGGTCTTTCTCTTTTTCTTGTAATAAAACAATCGTTTTTCGTTCGTAATAATAAAACATTTCATTTGGCATTCTATATCTCTTATCCCATGCAAGTAGCATAGATATAGTCCTAACGAGTTACTCTACTACTGTGAGTTGATCTAGTAGAATCGTGAGATAACTCAGCAATGTAATGTAACTGTAAACCTTGTTCCTAGTCAATGGGTTACGCCAATAATGAGGATACCGGCCTTTCCCTTTTGAGACTAGCACTTAGTGTATGTGTACTGCGTCTCATCAGTCATCGATGTTGTGACATCGACATACTTGAGTGGGTGCTCATACTAGATGAGTTCACTGAACTCCCTCGCCCTAGAAATCTATAAGTGGTTCTCATTCATCGAGTAATAGGTTTCTAAGATATAGTTGTACACCATTAGTCCTTAAGACCCAGACATCACCGTGACTTCACTAGAGGACCGATTGTATCGTGACCTGTCCCTGAGTCCCACAGCGGACCACTCCAAGGGCCAACGTTCGTGCAATCCGAAATCTAGTGTGAAGTCTGTGCATTGTAGTAGGGGATTCGAGCGCTTGAGTAGTCATGGATGTCCTGTGTGTTCTGATGGTTTATAATCCAAGGAATCTCTTACCAGAGTTGATAGTGGGGTGATTAGGGAAATGTGTTTCCCTAAGTCACACACCAATGGATTTATAATACCTAGAACGTTCGCACGGTTATTGAACTTTATAACAGGTCTCGGTGAACCAATGCCTCTAGTTCAATCGGGACATGTGTTGCGAAGGGATCGAACTATACGCTAACTATATCATAATGTTCTTGCAGGCACGTCACTTGTATCTAGGGAATCATGATGCGTAGTTGCTAGACGCCAATCTTGATTCGTTGGGCACCGATTTGATCGGCGATTAAGTAAAATGAGTTTTACTCTAATCGGGACTCTTGGGAGGAGTTCGTATAAGAACAATGTGTTGTTCGAATCACAAAGAGTTGTGAGCCCACGGCTAGCATACACCTGAACCATTGAGGGTCACACTTCTCGTGTAATAGGGATCCTTGATAACAATGAGCATAGGTTAATATGTTAATCTTTGCAAAGTTGGAGGTCAATATGATTGAGTCCAAGATTATTGATTGTGGATTACGAGTCGGAATGAACGTAGAGAAAGAGAGACATGCGGAATTTAGTGAACTTTCTAAATTGGGAAGTTTCCCGATTTAACAGGTCCACTGAAGTGGAAGTTTCCATTTTTGGAAATTGGAAATTTCGAAGAGGCACTCGTATCAACGAGGACTTTGAGCTCGTCACAAATATAATTTTGTTATAATTTTGTGAACGATCGTTTGTTACAAACGAGGCCGACGAGGGAATGGGCTTAATGCATCAGTGGGTCAAGCCCAATGACTTAAACCCACAAGAGTTGAGAACCCTAGTATAAATAGACCTCAAACAAGAGTTTGAGATCAGATTTTTTTTACTCCAAAACCCTAGCCGTCAAACCCTAGCCGCCCAAGCCTCTCGGTCGCCGCTGCCCCGCCGCACCGGCGCCGTCCGCCGCCGGAAACCGCCAGTTTTCCCTCTTCTTTCTCTCTCGTATTTCCCTTGTTATCTAACCCCTTTGTATCTAGTGCTACAGTAGGGGGAGATCGGTTTATTCGAGGTGAAACCTGATTGGAGAGGAGCTGCTGCCCCGAAGGAATCACCACACCGCCGTTGCACCGCCGCACGCGCCGCTGCACCGCCCACGCGCCGCCGCCGCTGACTCGCACGCGCCGCCGTCGCCTCACCGTCGGACCAGCTGTCGTTTGGTGGTATTCTTGCAGCCCCTAGGAGTGGTATAACGCAGCTTGTACGGGTTTGAGTTCGATTTCGATTCATCGAAATCTCACGCTACAAGAGGTAATTAAATCGAAACTTTCGTAAATTTAATTCGAACATGTTTGTATGAATTTTAATTTACGAGCATGTGCGATATGTAATTACGTGTTTCGATTTTTGCAATATGATGAACAAGCATGTTTTATATTTTTCGGTTTTACAGGTTTTTAGTAAAATCGATAATTACCATATGTATGGCGGAAGCGTTAAGGTACGTTGACTATGTGATTAGTTTATGCATGTAATTGAAACTAGTTCGATCTAAAAAATTTAAATTCCGCTGCGTATACATGCAAGATCCCCAACAGGTTCCACCTTTGATTCCTTCTTTAGGATAGTCCAGGATTTAATATCCGATGTATTGATATTGGGAATCGACACATGGTTGGCGTGGTTCGTATCATTTGGTACTTAGAGCCATCTTCCTAACAAGGTTTTGCCTATCATTTTTCTTTATTGTTTAGTCTGTCGTGTCCGTGTTTGTTTGTTCATTGTTGTTCTTTTATCGAGTCTTCTACTTTATCTTTTCTTCTCCTTTGTATTGTTTATTTAGAGTCCATAAAACAAATAAAAATCAAAATTTATATTTGCTTGAAGTTTCTTAGAGTCTAAGTAAGGTTTTGTCTACAGTCCATGAAAAAAAAGAAAAAAATAAAAGAATCGAATTTTATTATTGTTTAGATTTCCTTCCAGCCCAAGTTAGGGTTTGTTAGTGTCAAAAAAAATTGTTTTGATCATGTCCGAGAAGTCCGGTTTATAAAGGAGAAAGATTTGAGTGGCGTAGGATGTCGGCAATGGAGGAACGCTTCCAACCCTTATTTACAGCACTTGAGGGAATCCACGGTCGATTGGAAGGACTTGAAGCCCAAATATATGAACCACACAAATATCAACATGTTTGAGGGCCATACGTACGACGTGCTGTTCTTCAACCAGTTATAACTCATCGTGATAAAGTGGTAGATCATGATGGAAATTTTGGTGTGATTTCTACAAAATCAAGCAGGGAGAGTTGATATTGGAAACATCGAGCCAATGATATTTTGGTCGAGAAACAGATGGCATAGATCGAAACCTTAGCTCAATGAAGTTGACTATACCATCCTTTCAAGGTAAGAGTTATCACGAGACGTTAATTCAATGGGAAAGAAAGGTTGAGCTCATATTCTAGTGTCATTACTATTCCAAAAAGAATAAGGTGAAGCTCGTCGTCTAAGCGTTCATTGACTATGAAATTACTTGGTGGGACCAATTTTTCTTAACTAGGAGATTTTCAACGATTCAAACGAGAGAACCATTACGAAATCCCAAAGTGGAGGAAATTCTAAGAGACAAATGAGACTACGAGAAATTGAAGAGAAAGGGTGATTCTTTATCGCCACTTGAAAAGAAAGATACTCGTCAAGCTTTTGAGAAAGTGAACACTCAAACAAATTTGGGAGTTATTGATGGGCTAGTTGAGGAAGAAGTAAGTGAGAATGTAGAGATCGAGTCCAAGGGGGAAGAAAATTGTAAACCCGCGCCACCAATTGAAGAAAAAGAAGGTTCGGATTCGGGGGCGAATCCTTTTGAAGAGGTGGAGGATGATATGATCCAGCCATGCATCAAAGTTACTCTCGAGCTAACCGGTGCAAACTCCAATTGTGTCTGTTGATCAAGATGGTGATGCAATACACGAAGATTATCTTGCTCCTACTCATTGCCATGAAGGTGTATCTTCGAGTTTGATTATTGATGGAGTTGATTGTACTAAGGTGACTATCGATACTCCGGTGGGAAAGTTGAGTGTATAAAGTTTGGAATATTCTAGACCATATGAGCTGCAATAGTTTGAAGATGATCGTGAAAGATGGATTCTATATGCTCCTATATATATTTGTCCGGATTCTAGGACGAGTCCTTATAAAGAGGGAGAGTATGATACGATCTTGTCAAGCTCCAAGATGAAGAATTGGAAGAAGCGAAAGTGTGCGAGTTTAAAGATCTATTCATGTTGTAGTTGGAGAATACAGGCTTAAGTCAGACTGTTGAAGAGTTGAACGTCCAAGTTGGAAGAAAAGGAAAAGGGAAATTTGTTGGCCAAGTTGAAATTTCATGCATCCCGAATGGCCCATATGATTCTGCCAGAGTTTACTATTCGGCTTATACCTCTCTCATCTGAAATCCATTTAAGATGATTCAAAATGCAGTGTAAAGCCAACAGACATATCTACGACTTAAATGTTTTGAGAAGTGAGAAATTCGAAGTGTGACAGTGTCCATCGAACTTGAATTGCATGCACGTGCACAGCCAAATGTCTACGCGGGTTTAGAAGGGTGATCGAGAAGTCGACTTGAAGATCAAGTTATCTAATTTATTGATGCACGTTTTTAATTTACGATTTGTTATGTTTTTATTATTTTAAAGTTCTTTATGGTTAGAATTAGCTTAATTAGATGATTCCTTATTAGAGCAACTCCAATCCTAAACATCAAAATTGAATTTCAAATACTCATTTGATAATTAGGATAATATTTTAATATTCATTTACGGTTTATCTAATCCAACCATGATTATCAAAATTAATAATCAATTGGATGTTTTTTCATGGTTTTATTTGTAATTTCCACGTTTCATTTTGTGATTGGATGTTTAGGTTATTATTTTTTTGATAACTCAATCTCTAAGATGTATTTTTACATACAAAGAGGTAGAATATCAAAATACTTACCCATTTCGATACTCCCGTTGGAGTAAAAAAAATTACTTTTGGGATATCAAAAAGGTGGTTCACCGGTTTAATAATCCATTTGATACTCCCATTGGATTTGTTCTTATAGTTTAGGTAGGAGTCATTTTTCCTTTTGAAAAGGGAGTCTGTTTAGATCTTATAAATAGGTTGCTAATTTGGCTTCTTTAAAGGGACAAATTTTGATACTTACATTGAGATTATTCTCTCTTCGCTTCTTTAAGAACCATTTTCTATTTTTATCGGAGTTTCTCCGTGGCGTTCGCCCCTGACTTATCAATCAATCTTTCAAAATTGATTGTGGCGTCTTCGCATACCAAGGTTCTTGCCTTTTTATAGACAACGGGTCGTGGTTCCACCTTTGATTCCTTCTTTAGGATGGTCCAGGATTTGATATCCGAAGTATTGATATCGAGTATCGTCACATTGTGGGAGAGGTTCGTATCAAGTAATATTGCTTAGCTCGAAGCTAATGAAAAAAGGAAAGTAAGAATTCTTAGCACAAGCTAATTACATAAGGAGAGGACGAATGCTTAGCTCGAAGCAACTGCCAAAAGGAATGAAAGAATGCTTAGCACAAAAAATTTCCAGAGGTAGAGGAATAATGCTTAGCTCGAAGCTAGTTCCAAAAGGAAAGTAAGAATGCTTACCACAAGCTAATTTCATGAGGAGAGGAATAATTCTTAGTTCGAAGCTAATGGCAAACGGAATGTAATAATGCTTAGCTGGAAGCTATTACCAAAAGGAAAGTAAAAATGCTGAACAAAAGCTAATTCCATAAGGAGAGGAAAAATGCTTAGCTCAAAGCTAATACCAAAAAGAATGTAAGAATGCTTAGCTAAAAGCTAATACCAAAAGGAAAGTAAGAATGCTTACCACAACCTAATTCCATAAGAAGAGGAATAATGCTTAACTCGAAGCTAATGCCAAAAGGAAAGTAAGAATGCTTAGCACAAGCTAATTCCATAAGGAGAGGAATAATGCTTAACTCGAAGCTAATGCCAAAAGGATGGTAAGAATGCTTAGCACAAACTAATTCCACGAGGAAAGGAACAATACTTATCTCAAAGCGAATGCCAAATGGAATATAATAATGATTAGCTCGAAGCTAATGTCAAAAGAAATGTGAGAATGGTTAGTTCAAAGCTACTGCCAGATGGAAAATAAGAATGCTTAGCACAAAATAATTCCATAAGGATTGGAAGAATTCTTAGCTTGAAGCTAATGCCAAAAGAAAAGTAACAATGCTTAGCACAAGCTAATTCCATAAGGAGAGGAACAATGCTTAGCTCAAAGCTAATGCCAAAATGAAAGTCATAATGCTTAGCTCGAAGCTAATGCCATAAGGAAAGTAAGAATGCTTGGCTAAATCTAATTCCATAAGAAGAGGAAGAATGCTTAGCTCGAAACTAATGAAAAAATTATAAGTAAGATTGCTTAGCACAAGATAATTGCATAAGGAGAGGAACAATGCTTAGCTCGAAGATAATGCCAAAAGTAAAGTAAGAATGCTTAGCATAAGCTGATTCCATAATGAGAGGAATAATGCTTAGCTCGAACCTAATGCCAAAAAGAAAGTAAGAATTCTTAGCACAAACTAATTCCATAAAGAGAGGAACAATGCTTAACTCAAAGCTAAAGCGAAAAGGAAAATAATATTGCTTAGCTCAAAGCTAATGCTAAAAGGAAAGCAAGAACTTTTAGCTCAAGATAATGCCAAAAGGAAAGTAAGTATGCTTAGTAAAAGCTAATTCCACAAGGAGAAGAAGAATGCTAACCTCGAAGCTAATGCTAGCTAATTCCATAAGGAGAGGAACAATGCTTAGCTCAAAGCTAATGCCAAAAGGAAAGTAATAATACTTAGTTGGAAGCTAATGCCAAAAGGAAATTAAGAATGCTTGGCAAACGCTAATTCCATAGGAAGACGAAGAATGCTTAGCTCGAAGCTAATGTCAAAAGTAAAAGTAAGATTACTTAGCACAAGATAATTCCATAAAGAGAGGGACAACGCTTAGCTCGAAGCTAATGTCAAAAGGAAAGTAAGAATGCTTAGCATAAGCTAATTCCATAAGAAGTAGTTCGAAGCTAATGCCAAAAGGAAAGTAAGACTTCTTGGGAAAAATTGATTCAATAAGAAGAGGAAGAATGCTTAGCTTGAAGCTAATACCAAAAGGAAACTAAGAATTCCTAGTACAAGCTAAACCCATAAGTAGAGGAATAATGCTTAGCTCGATGCTAATGCCAAAAGAAAAGTAAGAATGCTTAGCTTGAAGCTAATGCCAAAAGGAAAGTAATAATTCTAAGAAAAATCTAATTCCATAAGGAGATGAAAAATGCTTAGCTCAAAGTTAATGCCAAAAATAAAGTACGAATGGTTTGCTTAAAGCTAATGCCAAAAGGAAAGTAAGAATGCTTAACATAAGCTGATTCTATTAGTGCCAAAAGGAAAGTAAGAATGCTAAGCACAAGCTAATTCCATAAGGAGAGGAATAATGCTTAGCTCGAAGTAGCTAATGCCAAAAGGAAAGTAAGAATACTTAACACAAGCTAATTCCACAAGTAGAGGAACAATGTTGAGCTCAAAGCTAATGCCAAGTGGAATGTAACAGTACTAGAAAATTAGCTTTTAATAGCATTTAGTTATAGCTATTTTACATTAAATGCTATATTTGATTCTAAAGTCTTGTATAATTAATAAAAGTAAAAAAACAAGCGCTATAGAATCGAGCATACCTATTTTTATTTCAACTGACCCACAAAGTAAAAATGTCCTTAGTCTAGAATATATCCCAACTCCTTTCTAACCATCGTCTTTACCAGGCTCGCCAGAACTAAATCTCTTCGGAATGGATTTGTCCACAACTAAATCTTGCAAATTCTCTCTAAATTCATTCGTTGACGGTATTTCTCACTTTCGTTTCTCTTAGTTTCAAAATTTTGTCCTAATTTCACATTTTTTTCCTTTTCTAGGCGAGCCCTAATTTCAGTGCTCTGCTACAAAGACTTAAAATTGGTGATGGAGATTAGGGAGATAGAAGCCGTTCTTACGCAGATTGATGTGGCATGTCGTATTCTCCTCCCGCAATCCTCCGGTCAGAAACTCCCCATTCATTTTGTAAACCTATCTCCTCTTTGTTTCAATTCATTTTATATTAGATTTATATTTCTTTATTCCAGTTTTGAAAATTTTAATCCAATTTCTTTATGGTTTATCTTTTCTCATGGGCCCCCGTATGGATTTATGGATTTGCATACTTGGTGAAAGATTCATTTTTATTTCTCCCATTTTTTACTGGGGATGGAACTGAGGCTGGGGATACCACTGATGAAACATTAGTAGTGTATACTTAACGTAATTCAATTCTATGTAGGAATTAGAGGATCTTGAAAAATGAATTATTAGCCGATATATCAATTTTAATTCATGGCTAACTTGAATTATTTTAATTACTTGAGACTTTTTTTTAAAATGCATCTATTCTTGTAGATAAATTATTGATTGCCTTTGGCAAAATCAAATAATATTGTCACCTCTTTATCAATTAACAGAGTGTAGCAAATCTACAGCTATCTTTTTTTTCCCCTTTTTTTCCTGCTTGCATTCTTTTATTAGCTACAAGTTTGCTTATATTTATGCATAGGCAGTGATGCTAGGAAATCAAAGAAAGGGGCGACAAAAGAAAATGACGAGGATTTACAATGTATAAATCCTATGGTTTCCATATTTCTCCAGGCATCTTTTTATCATTATCTATATTTTTAATTATCTTGTGCTATTTTTTTGCTTGTTTTTTTCTCTAAGCTTCAACAGAATATTGAAACTTAAATAGGAGAGCTTGATGATAGTGAAAGACGAGTTTTATTGAACGGTTTTGCAACCTTCCAAGGTTAGGCTTTGAGAGAGAATATGAATATATCACAAATGGGATTTTGAAATGAATTTATACGATAGTAACTCATTTTATTCATTTTATATTTATACTCCATTATCTTCAATTTAGCATGTTTCAGTAATTAGGATTTTCATTTATTTGTATTTATAACATGAAATTTTATTTTGGTGCAGGTTATTTTTGTAAGATAGAGAACGCATTTTTGACATCTTCTATATATATTCAATTCATATTGAAGACCTTTGAATTTTTTATTATATATATGCATGTTAATGACTTTCAATTTGATCTTGTGTCTATTTGAAGAATAACTTGTTAGTTTCTATATCATTTGTTGTCATCATGAAGTTCCATTTCTCCTTATTATATAGTAATTATGTAGTACGTTGGTACAATGTTTGATCTGGATCAGATTGTTGGTTTCGAACAATGCTACAAAATTAGTTTCATCTAGATTTCTAGCTAGCTATTGGAGATAATTTTAGATTTGATTTTCATTTGCATGAATACCTTTACTGAAATCATTTCTTAGAATATATGATTCGAGTTTTAACTTTGAATCTTTTGGTTTAATTTCTATTATTGTAGGTCATATGGCTAGATGATGTTGATTCTGATATCATGGCACATGAGGTAAGAAAGTTTCCCCGCCTTATTCATGTTCTGCAGATTTTCTAAGAACAACTTGTGCTTTTTGACATCACTGGAAATTCTATTCGCATTTATTCTTGCTGAATTTGATACTTATTACTGTTGAGTTGTCATTGAACCTAGAATCTATGTCTTTTTAGTTTTAGTTTTGTTCGTTACGCCCAAACATGGAAATTGATAACTCGTCTCTTCTAATTACAAATATTTTGACAGGTGTACTGATGTTCCTATAATGTTTCGCATTTTTTGGGTAATCTTTGTCACGTCGACCACAATTGACAACTGAAGCGATAAGATTTCAGTGAAGATGGGATGATTAAAGCGGTGAAAAGTGCTAGCTTTGTTCGGTAGAGTCTATCCTTTTTTAATCTGAAAGTATATTTTTTTACTTGGTATGTACAATATTGAAATACTTTCAGCCTTAGATATGTAAACTAGGTTGAAATATTAATTACGGTTGCTCATCATACTTTATATCAACTTCATTTATAATAAAATTTTGTTTTTGTAATTATTTTTATTTACATCTTATCGAAAAACATTATTTGATATATTGCAGCAATAAGCAAAAGTTACAAAATATCACATACTGTTTATGATAAGAAATTATTGGTAGAAATATAGCAATTGAAGTGCTATGAGTAAATTTCAAAATATAGCTAAAATAAAAATGCTATAAAATAATAAAACATAACGAGAATGAAATGCTATAAGATCATAGTATAATGGAAACAATAAAACGCTATGAAATGATACATAACAGCATGGTCAAAACTATTAGAGTAGGTGACCATCAAGCCAACATGTGGCTGTGGTCTTTCGTATTTATTATTGTAATAAACGAACCTTTATTCGTATTAATGATAAAACAATTTGGCATTCTATATCTTTGTCTCTTTGTCACAAGCATAGATATAGTCCTTACAGTTATTACAAGTACGAGTAAATGATCGTTAGGATCGTGAGATATTTACTTTAGTATTATAACTGTTAAACGTGTTCCTAGTCGAAGGGTTACGCCACCAATGAGGATATCGGCCTTTCCCATTAAGAGACTAGCACTTAGTGTATGTGTACTGCATCTCATCAGTAAACGGTATTGTGATATCGGCATGCATAAGTGGGTGCTCGTAAGTTGACGAGTTCACTGAACTCCCTCACCCTAGAAATCTCTAAGTGGTTCCCAATAATCGAGTAGAGATATCTATGGTATAGTTGTACACCATTAGTCCTTATGACCTAGACATCACCGTGACTTCACTAGAGGACCAGCTGTATCGTGACCTGTCCCTGAGTTCCACCGAGGACCATCCTAAGGGCCAGTGTTCGTGCAGTCCGAAATCTAGTGGGAGGTCTGTGCATTGTAGTCGGGGATTCGATCGCTAGAATAGTCTTGGATGTCCTGTGTGTTCTGATAGTTTGTAATCATTCTAAGTCTCTTGCCAGAGCTGACTAAGTGATGATTAGAGAATTCGATTCTCTAAGTCATGCACGTAACGATTACAACACTTAGATCGATCGCACCGTCATTGAACATATAAAGAGGTCTCGACGAACCAATGCCTCTAGTTCAATCGGGACATATGTATCGAAGGGACCCTACTATACGTTAACGATATCTGAAGGTTCTTGCAGGCACTTCATTTGTATCTAGGGAATCATGACGCGTAGTTGCTAGACGCCAATCTTGATTCGTTGGGTGATTAAGGTGAAACGAGCTTCATCTTAATCGTAACTCTAAGGGACGAGTTTTGACCACAAAGGGTTGTGGGCCCACGGCTAGCTTACACCTGAACCATCGAGGGTCACACTGCTCGTGCACATGAGATCTTTGAATAAACGGTCAGAGATAAAATGGTTTATCTTTACATGATTGGAAGTCAATATGATTGGGTCCAACATTCGTAATTTGGAATTACGAATGAGAATAAGAAAAGGAAAAGAATAGGCGAACATCTTAGTGGACTTTCTAAATCGGGAAGATTCCAAATTTAGAAAGTGCACTGAACTAGGGTTTCCACTTTTGGAAAGTTGGAAATTGAGAGTTGGCACTCTTAATGACGACGACTTTATAATGATTCCGAAAATTTAATCATTGCAATTTTTCGGTCATTGAATTGAGAGAGACGACCAAGTAAAAGTACTAACGAACTTAAGCTGTTGGGCCCGGTCTAACTTAAGCCTGCTAGGGTTTTATGCAAGACACTATAAATACAAGATTTATAGGTCTTACACACACACAACACAAAACCCTAACCCTAGCCGCTCACACTCTCTCTCACTCGGCCCTCTCTCCTCGGCCACCGCCCCCCCCGTCGCCGGAAAGTCGCCGGAATCGGCCATCCGTTGGCCGATCCCTTTCGGTACTATTTTCCCTCTTTCTTTTCTTCCGTTATTTCTAACTATTACGTGTCTAGTGCCACGTGTTTAGTAGATCGAAGTATACGAGGTGAAATCCGAGAGAAGGAAGATCGAAGATCGAAGAATCGAGGAGCAGCACACGAGCCGAAGCCGCACGCCACCCCACGCGCCGCCCGAAGACCGCGCGTGAGTTACACGCGCCGCCGTGGCCGTCACGCCGCTGCTGCCGCTCCACCGCTGCTGCCCCGGATTGTACGAATTGGTTTCCGTAGCAATCTCGTCTTGCTAAGTGCGCCTACCTCACGCTTCAAGAGGTAAACTCACGATTCATTGTTCTTGATTCGTATACGTTTAAATTAAATATTTATGTCCGTTCTTGTATGATTTTATGTGAATACATGAAATTAATTTATATGTTACGAGCATGTTATTTGATTTAAACGCGAACATGCTAATTGATTTAAATTCGGTTAAATAATTGAGCATGTATGTCGTTTTTAATTTCGCTGGAAGCGCAAAGGTACGCAATTAATTGTTATAATTATCGGGCATGTGTTTATGTGTTTTAAAGTTGTTTAAATCGCATAAAACTTTTGTTTTCCGCTGCGTACACGTGTCCGAAACCCAACAGTGGTATCAGAGCTCGTTGCGCAATTAATTGCGTTCGTTTTAATATGTTATGATTTTATGCATGTTCGATTTATTAAAGTAGTGAATGTTGTATTATGTAATTGGGAGTTTTCGTAAGTTTAAAATATTTTTGAAATATTGTTTAGAATTTTTCCAGCTTTAAAATTGTTTAAAATTGGAAAATCGGATCTGAAATTATTTTTTTTTAACGTCGGTTTTTTAATTGTTCGGATCAAACCGGTCGAACCGGCCGTTTCGATGGTTATGCACGATCCAATTGACCGAATCCACGTGGATTCGGGTCGGTCAGACCGGTTCTCGGTCCAACTGACCCGACCCAATGATTTGGGTCAACTGGACCGGGCAGAACCGGACCACTTTGGTTCGAACCGGTCAGACCGGTTGGGCCGAACCGGTTCACTGAAAAAAAAAATTAAAAAATAAAATAAAAAAGTATTTCAGATTTCTCAAATTAAACTTAAAACAAATTGATTTTAATTTTTGGAAAATTATTTTCAATTAATCCCAATTAGATAATCGAGACAACAATCATCTATTTTAGTACATAGGTGTTAGATTAATTAATTAATTTAAATTGTTAAATTAGTTCCAATTAATAGAACACAAATATAATATTGATTATAGTTCAACTTAATTAGTAGTACCTCAAAACTATTTGAATGATTTATGCTAGTTGAGGTTCTATAATTATTTTGAAAAACCCGATAATTGATTAATGTAATTAATTATGAAGTTAGGTCGTATGTTCCTATTAGGACAATATGCGTTTCCATATACCTTTAGAGAACATAGATGTAGGAATCACATAGACCAATCCGAACCTTCTGATGAGATAATATTTGAATAAAAATCCCTCATTCTTAATCTAATTAAGAATCATTTCAAGCTATAAAGAAAAACCCAATCTATTGAGTTATTTCTTTCCTTCTGCCAACGATTGGATTATGTGTAGCCCTTTACTGTAGTGCAGTAAGCCGTGTTAGCGGGGAGTGCTATGGTAGAGTAAGCTGTAATTCAATTGACATAGCGATGAAGGTAGCCATAGAAAAGGGTTATGTTGGATTAACGTGGTCGGCTAGATTAACTAGGGACTGCATTAGTTTGGCATAATCAAGTTCTATGACCATCTTTGATTGGTAGGTTAGACTTGACACACGACGATTTTGATATTCGCGAGATTAACTTAGGTCATTATCAAATGTGAGGAAAATTAATTTAGGGTCATATTGTGGATATGATTGATTGTGATCTACCTTTGGGCAAATATAATCGGGCTAGATTAACTACGGGTTATATTTGTCTATTGGACCTAAAGCCCATTAAGAAAAATCAGTTTTCTCTTTTGTCTACTAGAGGGAAGTGGAACTCGATAAAATTAGTGGGAGAACAATTAAATAACATAAGTCCAAACATTTAATTGTAACAATCATTTAACGCGAATCTCTAATAATCCTCTTCTGTATACCTCTCAGATAATCATGTCTAAGAATCCCATAATGTGAATCCTCGACAATAAACTCAATGGCCCTTATTACCTAGATTGGTTGCGTAGTCTTAAGCTTGTGCTAAACGTTGAGGGGCGTCTCTATGCTTTGAACGAGAGACTTCCCGCCACTATACCTGCCACAGCGACTGATGCTGGAAAGGAAACTTATGAAGTATGGAAGAAAGATGACACACATGCTAGGTGCTATATGATAGCCGCCATGGAGCCCGCGCTTGCGAGGAAATATGAGTCTCACATGCATGTTTTCGATATAAAGGCTCATCTCGATAGCATGTATAGTGAGAATATTAGGGCATCGAGGTACGCTGCTACAAAGGAGTTGATCACGGCGAGACTGGGCGAAGGGACTTCGGTCCACGAGCACTGTCTCAAAATGATCACTCTCCTTGAAAAGCTAGTGAATCTCGATCTCACCCTCCCGGCCGAGCTCTCGTTGGATTTGATCCTGTTGTCTCTTCCTAATTCCTATGAATTGTTTATAGTGAACTTCAACATGAACAAACTAGATCCTCCCTTGGATGAGTTGATGAACATGTTGGTCAGTTTCGAGTCCACCATTAAGAAAGAGAAGTCTGTTCTCATTGTTGCTACTTCTGGTAAGAAGAGTTCTTCCCAAAAGAAGAGAAAGGAAAGAGTTCCATTCCCAAACAGCAAGTTCGAAGTGGGTGAAGGTAGTGGGGGCCCCAAGGAAAAGGTCAGCAAGCAAGTTGATGATGCTTGCCATCATTGTGGAAAGAAAGGACATTGGCGCCGCAACTGCAAGGCTTACCTAAAGCAAAAAGGTTCTGAAAAGGGTACGTATTTCATTGACGTAAATTTGTCTGTCAATTCTTCTTCTTGGGTATTGGATACGGGCTGTGGCTCACATTTGTGCAATGATTTGCAGCTAATGACAAGAAGTCGAAAGCTTAGAGCGGGTGAGACCTACCTAAGGATGGGGAATGGAGCAAGAGTTGCTGCTGAAGCCATTGGCACGATTTACTTAAATGTTTTGGATTATAGTTTTCCTATTTTTTTGAACGATTGTTTATTTGTTCCGTCCCTCATTAGAAACCTTATTTCTATTCTTGTACTCGATATTGAAGGTTTTACTTTTGTTTTTGGAAATTCAATTTGCATTATACAAAAGAATGAGAATTTGATTTGCAAAGGACGACTATTAAACAACTTGTATGAACTTAATCCAAATGAAATACCTATTAATGTTATATGAGCAAAACGTAAGGAGATAGAACAAAACCCCCCACAACTTTGGCACGCTAGATTAGGTCATGTCTCTTAAAGAAGGATGAACGATTTTGTTAGTGAAGGATTGTTCTCTTTGGAGGACGTGAAATCACTACAAACTTGTGAATCTTGCCTTAAAGGGAAAATGACCAAGTCACCCTACAAAGGGAGAATGGAACGAGCTGAGGGTCTTTTGGATTTGATCCATACAGATGTATGTGGTCCACTAAGTGTTAGTGCGAAGGGTGGATAGAACTACTTCGCTACCTTTACCGACGATTATTCTAGGTATGGGTATGTGTACTTGATGAAGTACAAGTATGAAACATTTGAAAGGTTCAAAGATTTTAGACACGAAGTAGAGAAGCAACTCGGACGAAGTATTAAGAAGCTGCGATCCGATCGTGGTGGAGAGTACTTGAGCATCGAGTTCATTGACTAACTAAAAGAGAATGGGATACAATCCCAATGGACTCCACCGGGAACTCCTCAACTTAATGGAGTCTCCGAACGTCGGAATCGAACTTTATTGGATATGGTTCGATCTATTATGGGGTTCACAAACTTACCAGCATACTTGTGGGGTCATGCACTTCGCACTGCCGCGTATTTGCTGAAGAGTTAACACCAAAGCAGTTGAATCCACACCTTATGAACTTTGTCATTCCCGGAAACCCAACTACAAACATATTAGGATATGGGGTTGTCCCGCTTATGTGAAGCGATTAGTGGGAGACAAGTTTGATAGTAAATCCGACTTGTGCTATTTTGTGGGGTATCCCGAAGACTCAATGGGATACGAATTCTATTATGTCAAGGAAGCAAAGACGTTTGTTTCAAGAAATGCCACCTTTTTGGAAAGGGAGTTTATATCCGATAGAAAAGGCAGCATGATAGAACTTGAAGTAGTTCAAGAACCACAAAGTGAAGTTCAAACGCAAGAACAAGTAATCGAACCAATACAACAATCCACTAATAAACCTCCTAAACCTACGGTACATACATCCGAAAGAGTTCGGAAAATGCCGGATAGGTTATTCCTCCTCGAGAATGATGAAGATCATGTTGATCTTAGACAAGATCCAAGAACATACAATGAGGCCGTATCGGATACGGACATGGGACATTGGCTAACTGCCATGAAATCCGAGATGGACTCCATGTACTCCAACAAGGTATGGACCTTGGTAGATCCACCTAAGGGAATTGTTCCTATAGGCTGCAAGTGGATCTATAAGAAGAAAATTGGAGTTGATGGAAAGGTATCGATCTAAAAAGCTAGATTGGTAGCGAAAGGATACACTCAAAGGCAAGGTGTTGACTATGAGAAAACCTTTTCGCCAGTCGCGATGCTGAAGTTCATTAGGATTTTGCTGGCCATAGTTGCGTGGTACGACTACGAGATATGGCAAATGGATGTGAAGACCGCCTTCGTTAATGGAGATATTGAGGAAGAAAATTACATGGCGCAGCCGGAAGGCTTCATATCTTCTGGAAGTGAGCAAAAGGTTTGCAAGCTCCAGCGATCCATTTATGGATTGAAACAAGCATCCCGTAGTTGGAACATTAGGTTCGACTCAACTATCAAAGAGTTTGATTTTGAGAAGAATCCGGAGGAACCTTGTGTATACAAGAAGGTTAGTGGGAGGGCAGTGATATTTTTAGTGCTTTACGTTAATGATATTCTACTCATTGGGAATGACGTAGGAATGCTGCAACAAACGAAATCATGGTTGTCCACACGTTTCTCAATGAAGGATTTGGGAGAAACATCTTATGTATTAGGAATACGCATCTATAGAGATAGAGCAAGAAAGATGCTTGGATTATCCCAAAGCCTGTACATAGACACCGTTATGAAACGGTTTAGCATGGAAGAACCGAAGAAAGGATTCTTGCCAATGTCCCATGGGGTTCGTCTCTCGAAATCTATGGGGATGTTTGGTTATGTTTCCAATGAGAATTTCTAGTTTTCAAAATTTCTGATGGAAAAAGTAGTTTATTGGTTTTTGTATAGAAAATGAGAATATGTGGATGAAGGGGAATTTTTAGTTTTATGTAGGTGTAGAAATGAGAATATGTTTGGTTGTGGTGAATTTTCTCTATGAAAGTACGTGCAAAAGTAGAATATAATGATTGAGGATGATGATAGTGATTATTATTATTATTATTATTATTATTATTATTATTATTATTATTATTATTATTATTATTATTATTATTATTATTATTATTTTATTATTTATTAGTATTATTATTACTATTATCATTATTATTATTATTATTACTATTTCTACAATGAATATTATTTTTAATAACAATAACAATATTATTATTATTATTATTATTATTATTATTATTATTATTATTATTATTATTATTATTATTATTATTATTATTATTATTATTATTATTATTATTATTATTAGTAGTATTTATATTTTTAGTAGTAGTAGTAGATAGAGAAATTGAGAGGAAAGAGAGTGTAGATATTAATGAGGAGAGAGAAATGAGAGGAGAGAGAGTGTGAATATTAATGAGGAGAGAGAAATGAGTTGATGGAATAAAATATATAGGTTAGTAGTAGGTTTTAGTAGGTTTGAAAATTGAAAAAAAATATTAATAGTGTATTTTCAATAGAAATTTGATAGGAAAAAATGAGATTTTCTGGATAAAATTGTGAAACAAACATGATCTCGGTTTTATGAATAGTATAGAAATGGAAATTGGTTTTGGAAATAAAACCAAACATCCCCTATGTGTCCGCAAACACCTAGTGAAATTGAGGAGATGAAAAGGACGCCTTATGCTTCTGCCATAGGAAGCATTATGTATGGCATGCTATGTACGAGACCCGATATTGCGTATGTTGTGAGTGTCACAAGCAGATATCAGTCTAACCCCGGCCCGGCTCACTCGAAAGCCATGAAAGATATCCTCAAGTACTTGCGAAGGACTAAGGATATATTTTTGGTTTATGGGGGTGCCGAGTTGAAATTAGAGGGTTTTACCGACTCTAGTTTTCAATCGGATGTGGACGACTCACAGTCGAATTCTGGATTTATATTCACGCTTAATGGTGGTGCTGTGTGTTGGAAGAGTTCCAAGCAAAGATCGACGGCCGATTCCACTACCGAAGCGGAATACATTGCAGCGTCCAAAGCTGCAAAAGAAGGGACATGGATAAGGAAGTTCATCCAAGAGTTGGGTGTCATTCCTAATGCTAGTGATCCAGTACCGTTGTACTGTGATAACACCGGAGCCGTGGCGCAAGCTAACGAGCCGCGATCTTATCAGAAGTCAAAGCATATTCTGAGGAAGTATCATGTGATCCGAGAGATCATTGATAGAGGTGGAGTTAAGGTAGAACGAGTCACCTCGGAAGAAAACGTTGCAGACCCCTTCACGAAGCCTTTACCGAGATCGTTCCATGAGAAATATCGAGAGTCGATGGGATTATGATTCATGGGTAGTTGGCTTTAGGTCAAGTGGGAGATTGTTAGAGTAGGTGACCAACAAGCCAACATGTGGCTGTGGTCTTTCGTATTTATTATTGTAATAAACGAACCTTTATTCGTATTAATGATAAAACAACTTGGCATTCTATATATTTTTCCCTTTGTCACAAGCATAGATATAGTCCTTACAGTTATTACAAGTACGAGTAAATGATCGTTAGGATCGTGAGATATTTACTTTAGTATTATAACTGTTAAACGTGTTCCTAGTCGAAGGGTTACGCCACCAATGACGATATCGGTCTTTCCCATTAAGAGACTAGCACTTAGTGTATGTGTAATGCATCTCATCAGTAAACGGTATTGTGATATCGGCATGCATAAGTGGGTGCTCGTAAGTTGACGAGTTCACTGAACTCCCTCACCCTAGAAATCTCTAAGTGGTTCCCAATAATCGAGTAGAGATGACTTTATAATGATTCCAAAAATGTAATCGTTGCAATTTTTCGGTCATTGAATTGAGAGAGACGAGCAAGTAAAAGTACTAACGAACTTAAGCTGTTGGGCCCGGTCTAACTTAAGCCCGCTAGGGTTTTATGCAGGACACTATAAATACAAGATTTATAGGTCTTACACACACACAACACAAAACCCTAACCCTAGCCGCTCACACTCTCTCTCACTCGGCCCTCTCTCCTCGGCCACCGCGCCGCCGTCGCCGGAATCGGCCATCCGTTGGCCGATCCCTTTCGGTACTCTTTTCCCTCTTTCTTTTCTTCCGTTATTTCTAACTATTACGTGTCTAGTGCCACGTGTTTAGTAGATCGAAGTATACGAGGTGAAATCCGAGAGGAGGAAGATGAACATCGAAGAATCGAGGAGCAGCACACGAGCCGAAGCCGCACGCAACCCCACGCGCCGCCCGAAGACCGCGCGTGAGTTACACGCGCCGCCGTGGCCGTCACGCCGCTGCTGCCCCGGATTGTACGGATTGGTTTCCATAGCAATCTCGTCTTGCTAAGTGCGCCTACCTCACGCTTCAAGAGGTAAACTCACGATTCATTGTTCTTGATTCGTATACGTTTAAATTAAATATGTATGTTCGTTCTTGTATGATTTTATGTGAAAGCATGAAATTGATTTATATGTTATGAGTATGTTATTTGATTTAAACGCGAGCATGCTAATTGATTTAAATTCGGTTAAATAATTGAGCATGTATGTCGTTTTTAATTTCGCTGGAAGCGCAAAGGTACGCAATTAATTGCTATAATTATCGGGCATGTGTTTATGTGTTTTAAAGTTGTTTAAATCGCATAAAACTTTTGTTTTTCGCTGTGTACACGTGTCCGAAACCCAACAAAAACGCTATCAAAAGAATATATTTTATAGCATTTTGTAAACGCTATAAAATATTTTTATACAATAGCGTTTTACAAAACGCTATAGAAAAGCTGGGGGGGTCTATTATAGCTCCGGCAGACATAGCGTTTTAAAAAACCCTATGATAGCTTACGTAAGAGTTTTTCAAACGCTATGGATGATGTTTTATGGTGTAGTGTAATAATTCTTAGCTCGAAGCTAATGTCAAAAGGAAAGTAAGAATGCTCAATTCCAATTATTATTATTATTATTATTATTATTATTATTATTATTATTATTATTATTATTATTATTATTATTATTATTTTATTATTTATTAGTATTATTATTACTATTATCATTATTATTATTATTATTATTACTATTTCTACAATGAATATTATT
>NW_012194010.1:111416-122323 GCF_000504015.1 Erythranthe guttata
AACCCTAAAAAATCATTTCCCTCCTCACTCACAAACCCCTCACCTCCTCCACCTCCTTCTTCTCCCTCCCCCAAAAAACCTCCTAAAAAACCTCAAAACTAAAGAAATCAAAACCTTACACGACTTGCAAAATGACGTCAAATGACAATAGAATGGTAGTTTACGAGCAAGGAGAAACCATTAAGGTATGTATTCATGTATTTTTTGAGCTAAAACATCGATTTTGATTCTTTTTTTTTTTAATTCGCCATCAATTTTTGACACATACAGGTCGAAAATGTGCTTATTTTTCGACATGTATATGTCGAACAACATAATAATTGATATTTTATTCATTTTCGACACTTCAGTGTGGAAAATAGCAGTAACATTCGACAGTTACCCGTCAAATTTTGCTACTATTTTCGACACTTAAGCGTCGAAAATGACCCCTATTTTTCGACACTTAAGTGTCGAAAATGACCCCTATTTTCGACACTTAAGTGTCGAATTTGCCCATATTTTCGACACTTATGTGTCGAAAGTATGGGACATTTTCGACACTTAGGTGTCGATTTTTTGCCTGTTGCAAATTTACTTATCTTATATTTTCTCCACTTTTGTGTAGATCGATTGCACCCATTCCTTTACCACGTCAGAAAAATTCCCAACAAAAGAAGCTTTATTGGCATGGGTTCGTGAAGTATGTAAAAGAATTGGAATGGTGTTAATGATTGCGGGTTCGAGTGACGGGGATAGAGGACGTAGGACACTGTATGTGATTGTTCGTTGTGAGCGTGGGAGCCATTATGTTGGCAAGAAGGTACCAGGTGAAGATGATCAAAGACCGGGAAAAAGGAGCACCGGTTCAAAGTAATGCAATTGTCCGTTTAAATTGAAGGGGACAAAAGAACCCAAGGATAATGAAAAGGCTGAGTGGAAATTGGATGTTTATAGTGGTATTCACAACCACAACTTATTTGAAAACTTGAACGGACACTCTTATACTGGAAGATTATCAAAGGAGCGGACTTCCTTTGTTCACACTATGAAGAAAGCAATGGTGAAACCAAGGGCAATTCTAAGATTATTGAAGGAAAAGGACCCGTCTAATGTAACTGGTATAAAGACAGTTTACAATACTATCTCTAAGTTAAATTTCAGTGAATTGTCTGGGAGATCTCAATTGCAATTATTGTTCGTCAAGTTGAAAGAAGATGAATACCTCTCGTACCATAGATCGAACGAGTTGAATGCGATTACCGACTTGTTGTGGATCCACCCGAAATGCATTAAGTTGGCACAGTCGTATCCGTACGTATTCATCATCGATTGCACGTACAAGACCAATCGTTACGGACTCCCATTTCTTGAGATTGTGGGTTTTACTTGTACCAACATGACGTTCTCCATTGCCTTTGCATACTTGGATCACGAAAAAACGGAAAATTTCGAATGGGCATTGCGTTGTTTGAAGGAGGCCATGACAAGTTGTCCTTGGCCTAATTGCATTGTAACAGATCGAGATTTGGCTTTAATGAAAGAGTGCCCAATGTGTATCCATCGAGTCATCACTTGTTGTGTCGGTGGCATGTGAACAAGAATATATTGGCCAATTGTAAGAAATTGTTCACAAAGGACATCACCAAATGGAAGCAATTTCAGTTGGCTTTTTCGGCTCTTATTGAAAGAAATACCATAGAGGAGTTCAATGAGGATTGGGAGTCAATGAAAATAACATTTATCGGTTATCCCCCGGCTATAGCATATGTAGCTAATTCATGGTTGGATCCGTACAAGGAGAGACTTGTATTGGTGTGGACAAATAAGTGTACTCATTTTGGAACGTACACTTCTAATAGGGTGGAGGGGGCACACGGACGAATGAAAAGGGATGTGCATAATTCAACTGGCACCTTTGTGGATTTGTATACAAAAGCCCACAACCAAATTGTCGAACAACACAATGACATCAAAGCTTCTTTTGAAGTAAGTAAAAATACTTACGAACACACTTTCAAAACGTTGATATACAATGAGCTTCGTGGAAGTATCTCAAAATTCGCTCTGCAACTACTCAAAGTTGAGGTGGACAATGCGAAACTATTGCAACCGAGCGATATGGGTTGTAGTTGCGCCATCCGAACAACTCACGGTCTACCATGTTGCCATGAACTTCATGAGTATGTTGTTGTGAACAAATGTCCTATCTGACTTTAGTTAATAGGCTCGTATTGGAAACACATGAGCATGGAGCCTGTCGCGACCACAGACGAAGTCATCCTACCAACCATCGACGAAGAATTATCGGAATACCAGAAGCTCTTTGAATGTGCCGATCTCGATGCAAAAACTCAATTGCGCAACCATTTGAGACATTTTACCCACCCAGAGAAGACTAACCTTACGGAGCCAAGTGAAAAAGTTGTTAGCAAAGGTCGACCGGCAAATAATAGGAAAGACAAATCAAGCACTCGTGACAAATCACATTTTGAGTATGTGAAGCCAAAGAAAAAAAATCGAAGCAAGCTAGTTGTTCTCCAAAGGTAAATGTCGCTACTATCGTCTCATTTCATTGTAGTGGTTGTATTTTATAATTGTGCTAAGTAATTTTGTGTAATATACTGCAGCTTATACCTTTCAAACAACCTGTACTGAAGAGATTAAGAGTGCCCTCGAATGATTCTATTAACACTATACCAACTCAAGAGTCAGGAAAAAAACACTATACCGACGCAAGAGTCGTTCAAACTATTATTTGAAGATGCAGATGTGGGATTGCCACCAGGTTTGATCGGCAAGAATAAGAACATTGAGACGATCCATCCACGATTTCGTATGCATGTTCGAGAAATCATCAATGTCGGTTCAGATGGACACTGTGGATTTCGGGCAGTTGCCTCTATAATGGGATTTGGAGAACATGAATGGGGTCGAGTACGAGATGACATGCTACGGGAGTTGACTTCTAATTTTTCCATTTACACGGCCATGCACCGTGGCGAAGAAACCGTTAGAAGCATACAAACTATTGTGAGTAACTGGGATGTTCCTGCCACTCGTGACCATTGGATGTCTTTTCCAAATATGGGTCATGTAATTCCTTCAACATACAATATTGTGCTTGTCTACTTATCCAAGTATCAGTGTCTCACGTTTCTTCCTCTATCGAGCGATCCAATGCTTTTCAGAGAGAGACAAGAGCACGGGATGGCATTCGTCGACAACTGTCACTTCGTGCATGTTGTCTTAAACAACAATTGTCCAATACCTCCTATCGCCGATTATTGGTACCGATGCCATGATCCTAAAGCTGATGGTTGGAAGCCTGCAGAAATGGATGGTCGGATTACAACATTCCGAGAACTAATAGGTCAAAATGTTGCCACGCTAGAGAGTTTCGAGATTATTATTATATCGGACAATGGTGATAGTTCTCCGAACAAAACTATGTAAAGTTACTGGTGCTAGTTTCAATGTTATTAAGTGTTGTGTTTTATTTTTCAGTCTATTTCAATGTTTTTTTTTTTTTTTTTTTTGATAAATTGCAATTTTTCGTTTTTTTTGTGAAATTAACCCCAAATCTATTGCAATGTAACATAAAAAACATATTCTAAGTGTTTTTGGACAAAAAAAATAAAAATTTCAAATTATCGAAAAAAAATAAAATTGAAACAGACTAGATTCGACAGCTATCTGTCGAATTCCATCTGTTTCAATTTTTTTTTATTTTTTTTTGATAAATTGCAATTTTTCATTTTTTTTTAGAAATTAACCCCAAATCTATTGCAATGTAACATAAAAAACATATTCTAAGTGTTTTTGGACAAAAAAATAAAAATTTCAAATTATCGAGAAAAAAAAAAATTGAAACAGACTAGATTCGACAGCTAGCTGTCGAATTTCAATACCAATTCGACAGCTAGCTGTCGAATTTAAATACAAATTCGACAGCTAGCTGTCGAATTCCGTCTGTTTCAATTTTTTTATTTTTTTTGATAAATTGCAATTTTTCGTTTTTTTGAGAAATTAACCCCAAATCTATTGCAATGTAACATAAAAAATATATTCTAAGTATTTTTGGACAAAAAAAATAAAAATTTCAAATTATCGAAAAAAAAAATTGAAATAGGCTTGTTTCGACATGACCGTATGAGCGTCGGATGAGCGTAAGTCCCCGCACCTCGCTAAGTGTACCCTTCACCAACTCCAAAATTTATGAAAGTTGGACCTCCTTATCGGTACCACCCCCTGGACGAGCTTCACGTGGTCGAGGTCGATCCGCATGTGGTCGAGGTGGATGGGCTCCCTACTGAGTTGTAACATGCATCTGGGTCGGAACCAATTCATATAGTCCGGCGAAGTGTCCGCCTCCCCGAGTTCAACTTCAACGGACCTCGACTCCTCGTCCAGACAATGCTCCTCCCACCGATCAGAGAATCGTTCGCCATACGCAGCGAATATTGAGTTCTGGACTGATCGACCTTTGTTAACTAGAGCTTTGTACATATCTTTTGACATGTATACACGACCTGGAATAATTTGCACCCGGTTGAACTGCCTCAACACTCTGTCCGAATGATATGCCTCGAAATGGTCCATGCAACATATCATCCCACTAAACCAAACAGAATCTGGCATCGGGAAACGATCACGAATAGCCGTATACGGTGACCATAAAACCTAGTAAAATAAATAAAAAATTAGATTTAGAAACCTACTTAAGTAGTAATAACAAATTATTAAACTGGTATTTTACCTGATCGGGGATCAAATCATCTAATCGAGATCGCAAGTACGACGCTCGTTCAGGCGTTGAAGTAGTCTTTGACTGAGGCTCCCATCGGCTCGCTAATGGCCCCTCGAATTCCGTCTTCAATGTGCCACCCGCCAAATAAGGAAAGTGCTCATAAATACATGATTGAAAGAGCGTCAGCCAGCCAGCCATCGAGTTCGTTGATTTTTGTGAGGCTGACGAAAGCTCATCGTACAACCGGCAAAGACATGCAGTTCCCCAAGCATACTCGCCGATCCGATCCAAATCAGAGACGAGATTTAGATACTCCACGCTTACCATGTTGCCTGTCTTGTCGCACAGTATAGTACACGAGAGCAAAAATAACAAATACGCCCGAATGGCGTATGTCCTCTTATCAGCACTATCTCTCGTGGTCACCTCGCTAAATATAGTCTTCAACCATTCCATCTTCACCGCTTTCTTCTTGTCTACATCGTCCGGGTACTCACCTAGCATTTCGAACATCAAACTACTGGGCTTCGTTTTAGAATCACCGATCAAACGCTCGCAAGATACGGTACGTCCAACAACTGGCAAACCGACCAACGTACTCACATCATCAAGTGTGATGGTCATCTCTCCAACAAGTAAATGAAATGTGTTGGTAGCTGGCTGCCATCTCTCTATGAAGGCTCTAAGTAGATGGTCGTCCACAGTGTTGTACGATGCTTCTACAACTAACATTAATCCAGCTCTTTGTACTGCCTCTGTAATAAACGGCGTCGGCACCCAGCCTTTCAAAGTTCCTGTGTGATTTCGAATTCGAAATTCTGAGCCGCGCTCTGGCCCTTCGTTCACAATATGATAAGCAATGTGCTTATCAAAATTTGTGTACAATTCCGGTATCTCGGGACCTCGGACCGGTTCGTTGCTCGAATCACCAACTTCTATAGTCGAAGGTAGAGCTGGCACCGGATTCATTGAGGAAGAACCCTCTCCAAACTTCTTCTTGGTCGTGGTCTTTTTCTTGGTCGTGATTGCCTTGCCCTTGCCTCAATCGGATAATTCCTTCCTCTTCTTACGGTTCGAGACAGTCGGAGGTATACGAGGTTCACGTGGTTCTTCCACTGCAAAATAACACACAAAAAAAAATAAATAAACATAATATAAACACAAGCAAATGAAAATAGGAAAGAAAACAAATTAATAAATTAAAAAAAAAAAAAAATTACACAGAAATAATTCGACAAAACACTGTCGAAAATTAGTTGAAAATTCGACAGCTAGCTGTCGAATTCGCAACCCATTTTCGACAGTGTTCTGTCGAATTATCAAACATTCAATTCAAAAATTTCAAAACAATCGACAACTATATGTCGATTTTTGATGAATTTTCGACATCAATCTGTCGAAAATTTTGAAAAAATCGACATATACAGGTTGAATATTGTGAACGAAGAACCGACCCACGAATCTCAAATCAATGCTCAAATCGACTGAAATCAGATGCACCCATTACTAATTAACGATCATTCCTACCTAAAACAACCAAATCCTAATTACCCATATCAAACAATCAAATCCTAAATAAATATTAAACAAAAAAAAATCGAAAACAAATATTACTTGTACAACAAAGACGGCGGCGGCTTGATAACAATGGATTCAGCGGCGGCGGTGTTCGGCGACGTTCGGCGGTGTTCGGCGGTGTTTGGCGGCGGCGTCCGGCGGCGGCGAGGGTTGGAGCTGCGGTGACATCCGGCGGCGAGTGTTGGAGCGGTGGAATGAAATGTTTTTTTTTTTTTTTTTGGTTTTAGAATAGGTAATTTAAAAAAAAAAATTGATATAATTGATATTTTGTATGAAAGGTGTTTTTGTACTTTTCTTTTTATTTTGGTATTAAAGTAAGAAAAAAACTTATAAATATGTACTCAATTGTGGTTTTAAACTTGGTAGTATTCAAATAAGCAAAAGTTGGGATTTGAAATAGTTGACCCCTAACCGAAATTGTGCTTTGTCCAAACTGCCCTCCATGTTAAACAATTAAAAAACATCTCAAAACAAAAAATAATTAAAAAGAAAATATATTAATTGGAAATGTCATATTTTAACCCTCCACTGTACCGCCGAAGTTCACCATTGTAGGCGGCGACGTGGGGCCCGCAGCAGTGCGATGCCTCGGGACTGAGACTGTGAGTAGTGGGGCTAACACATGAGTGGTGATTGTGGGATTGCAGCGACGACGGTTGGTCTTTGACTTCTTTTCCGGTGGAAGTCGCAGGCGGCGCATCTTAAGAACTCCGACGAGCTCTCGTCTCCGGTGGCAGGCGCACGTGGCTGAGGTGGTGCTGGGCTGGATTGTTTGAATTTGTTGTTGTGGTGGTTGTGGGAGGCAACTAGATCAGGCTTGAAATCTTGGTATTGAAGTGGTTGCGGTGGTGTCGAGGGCTGAGCTGCTGGTTGTTGTCTTGCAGCGACAGAAGGTTACAGTGGCAGTGATCTAAGGTTTGGGTGGGGATGGAAATTGAGCTGCTGCGGAGAGGGTTCACCGGCGACGATTCTTGGAAAATAGAACCCGGCACCTCCCTTTCCTTACCTACTACTCTTTTCATGAAATTAAAAATTAATATGTGAAAATCTTGGACAATTTCTTCTTTTCAATTGAACTTTTTAATTTTACCCACAAATTCTAAATGTTGCCACGAATGCGTGGGGGGGAGGGGGGGTAAAATGGGGATATAGGTTAAAGAATATTCCATCGAATTATTAACTATGTAAGACAACTGTCAAATACAGGGGTGGATTTTCGTAATCACACCTTACCTCCGAGGGGGTGGTGGTAATTTACCCTAATATAAATGACAGTGAAGAGTACTAGAACTATATTGAAACGAATACTTTCTCTGATCTTCCCAAATATGAATACAAGACAATTGAAGCAGAAATGATAGTGGTGTGTGTGTGGGCCATTCATTCATTTATATTGAGAAAGCCTCTGAAACTCTAATAAATAAAAATGAAGCTACTTACTAAAACAAACAGAAGATGATTAATATAAACTTGTTGACAGACAGTTTTCTAAAGCAAGGTAGGATACTTGGCATCAAGAAAATCTCTCAATGTTTTTGCAGCTTTATGACCACCCATCAATACTGCTAGCTTCTCCATTGGAAGTTGCACAAATTCTGCCAAATTTTTACACCCATCCATTACTGACCTGTAGTTTGAATCTGTAATTCCAGGTAGCCGTCTAAGGAACTCGACAGCTGATGTATTTAAGTTTTCCGCTCTGCCAACCAAAATAAACTTTTTTCTCATTATATCATCTCTACACTTTTATTAGCTTTCAGCCTTCCATTATTTAGTCATCAAACTCACAATTCAATTCAACATGTGTGTGCTTGGAACAAACATCTAACTTTTACTGAGATGTTTATCACTAGCAATAAGGAACTTACAGACAACGAGAAGAAACATTACGTACCTAATATCATTTTCGATAATGCCATCCTCCGATGGGACACCAATCCTAATTGCCTTGCCCACATCTGGCTCATCCTGGTTTACTTTAAGCATGGCAAATATTTCAGCAGTAGCGTGCAAACTGCGAGACCAGACGATACGGAGACGGGGAAAATGAAGAACAAGCAGTGATAACTTTGACATTATGCTATTTGGTGTAACATCATCACCAATCTCACTTGCAGACTGCACCACACACACACGCACAAAAAAAAATTGTAATTTTATTTAATAACGAGTACTTCCTAGTCATAAAAGCAACCTGAAGTGTATTAAGAACCTGGAATGAAAAGCTTTTATCTTGTGAAAACTCGATCAGCAGAACAGGTATCCGATAGCAACGTGACATCATTTCCACCTGGTGATACAAACGACCAGATGAAAAACTGCCAAAGAGATCTTGTATACTCTTACGCTCGACACATATCAATGGGGATACTATGTAATCTCCTACTTCCAATGTCACTGGTATAATACGCATGCCCTTCTGGTGGAGCACATTTGGAAGGCTGCTCATAAATTCCCTCATGTCAACTATGATCTGGAATAAATTATGGATACAATGTTAAAAAAAAAAAAATACAACTTAAATGAACTAATGGTTTCAATATTCACCACCTACCTGCATTTCCTTTTCAGCTTCCTTCCTCCCACCAGCTTTTCGGGTAATCACATTTTGGGCGGCAATTGATTGCGGCTCTTGTGAAGAATTTACGCCAAGAAACTGCTCATCCTGATTGGACCAAGCAACCACCAAAATGAGTATTCATAATGCAATAATTGCAGCAACATACCAACTGATATCATGCTAAAATATCAAATCATTTTTTGACAGTTTACATCAGCCTAGGCAAGATGACAGAATAAGCAGTATCTGAGAATTTTAATAAGTTTATATATAAACAATGAATCTGGTTGCTCAGGTTGAACGTTGCATAACTTGTAATCCGACATTTCTCTTGCAAAATAGTAGAATCAACATTGACGTAGACTAACTTCCTTTTAGCATCTAACATTCACAAATACGAGCTAGATAAACAGAGCATGGATATCTCCATCCATCTATTGGACAAAGCCGGTCCAGTTTTCATTTTTGATTTGTGAAAAATCTTTGACTTGTATTTTGTAGGACTTAGGTATAATAATGTTAGATAATATTTAGGAGGTATATTCTACCTTTTTCAAACTCCAGTTATTTTGATCCTCTCTTTCCCCCATGTCTATACAGTAATAGGATCTTTCAATAAGCATGTCCTACATACCTTCCACCAGTCAAGTACCAGACAGACTCACCAAAGGACTTCCTATCTAACTTAAGGTGATTCAACAACCTTTTTTTAGTGTCAATACAGAACTCATAATAGCTCCCCAAGTATCTGAGGGTTTTGTTAGGTATAGTTTCAAGTTCATTAGGAATAAAATATAAGCAGCTGATTCTAACTCAGAGATAAAATATACGCATCTCAATAATAGGAAGCAAAATGATGGGTCTGCAGAACATCCTAGCCACCACTTACAATGTTATATTCACGATCTACGGGTCTAGAAATAAAATTAATCAAGTCAGTAGAAATGAAAGGCATGAATGTTTGGAACCTGACAACATATAAACTCTGGGAGCATAATGTAAATGTACAAAAGCAAACCTGACAGACTGGTATCATCATAAGAGATTTCTGCCTGATCAGGGACTCAAATGCTCCATTTTCTCTACGTACACTTGCATCGAATTTCTGAACCTCAGTGGAATCTTCATAGAATAGAAAGTACACTTTTAATCGCTTCGATGGATTTTCAGATTTGTAAATTTCTATTTCTCTGACAAAAGCGATGTCAGGGTGGTAAACAATTATGACAGAGGGCTGTAAAATATCAAGTAAACTCTGATTACTCTCCAGGGCATGGAAATGAACTGATGAGAAGGCACTGTTATTTTCTGGTCCTTGATCATCATGCTTTTGAAGAACACATCTATAGTTACCTTCAGTAGCATCACCAAGAAGATGACCAGCTGCCGACAGATTCTGGTCATTTACTGTTTCTTTTTGGTTTGAGTGAGGAGTCTCGGATTGAATACTAGTTTCACATTCACGATCAGTTTTACCAATCATTTGTTTTTTGTTTTTTCTTCCATTTTTCTTTCCTTTAGCATGTTCTTCATTGGCCCCACCATCTTTCACATCAGTATCCT
This sequence comes from Erythranthe guttata, assembly GCF_000504015.1. The sequence continues at coordinate 121,847 of NW_012194010.1, forward strand.
TTTTTGCTTGTTTACTTATTTCATATGCTGCAGCCATCAGCGCATCATTTTCGGGCTTGCTTATGCTACTAACTTCGGCTTTTTGTCCGGAAACCGACGGAATAACTCCATCAAGAACCCCAAAACCTTTAGGTGCTTTCGGTTTCTTCTTATCATATTTTGGTAGAGCCTGGAGCTCCACTTTGCTTAGCAAATATTTTTCCCATTCCTCTTGCATCACCTTTACAAAAAGCAAGTATAATGTTTCAAATTAGCATATATAACTTAATTGTTTACTGATATATATCAAATGCATAAGCCAAAGGCATTATTTAGTTTTCTTGGATCCTTAATTAAATAGTTATTGCCGTACAGTTTACTGATATCAAGAACCCCGGTGGATAGCTGTAACATTGAAAACCAAGAAAAACATTATCCCCATTTTTCTCTATATATAACACATTTCAACTTCTTAAATAACATTAGCAACATCAGAGT